>QWTY01031280.1:0-17828 GCA_008033365.1 Pseudorectes ferrugineus
GGAAAGGCTGTGGATGTGTCTCTCTGGACTTTAGTAATTTGACATCATTCCCACAGCATTCTCCTGAGAATCTGGATGTTCCTGGCTTGGACAGGTGCACCCTTTGCTGGGTGAAATACCGGCTGGATGGCCAGGCCCAGAGAGTGGTGCTGAATTGGGGCCAGTTTGGTTTAATGTCTGTATGAATCATGTGGGCAAAGGAATCAAGTGCATCCTCAGCCAGTTTGCAGAACGACACCGAGCTGGGTGGGAGTGCTGAGCCACTGGAGGGCAGGAAGGCTCTGCAGAGGCATCTGGGCAGGCTGGATTGATGGGCTGAGGCCAAAGACAGCAGGTTCAGCAAAGTGAACTTGTGGGTCCTGCCCTTAGGTCACAACAACCCCCTGCAGTGCTACAGGCTGGGACAGAGTGGCTGCACAGTGGGCCAGTGGAAAAAATTCTGAAATAAGTTCATGACCATAGGATCTGTAAAGTTTGCCGATGTACTTTTCATATTGCTGAGTCAATTCAGTTTGTAAGAACCAAAGACAAAACCACGGGTTTCTGTGACCTATTCTGGGTATAAGTGTGCATAAGCACTTTCAAAAGTTCAACAAAGATAACCGGAACTTAGACAGTTCCCTGTCAACCACCAGATAAAGTAAAAATACTGGTTTTAATACCTTGTGTATGTTTAGTGTAGTGGCTAACCTTGGGATGCTATAGGTGCTGATAGAAGGTGGGGATGAGGCACTTAAGAGCAGCCTTTTCCCCCTCTCTGTGGTGTCCAAATGTGAAATACAGTATTAGACTGTCCTGGCTGGCTGTAGTTGTCACCTTGGGAACAAGGATTGATGCAGCTGGACTCTTGGCAATTTGTGTCTTTATATGTAGTCATTAAAATCCTGCACTACAATGGATGGGAAGCAAGAGAATTAGAATGAAACTTATTATTGGCATTTTTTGGATGAGAACTGTATTTCTCATTACTTGGGTGTTCTCTATCATCCTTGATGAAAGAAATTAAACTACTGTCCAAAAATGTGAACTGTAGTTTGATGATGCAACATTCTTTTTTATTATTTCTTTACCTCAGTTTGGTCAGAAGTACGAGTTCCAAAATATCATAAAGAGTCAGTATTTGTCATCCAAAGGAGTCTGAAAACACCACAGCAATTGTATACACATAATTAGATATCAGGAGATTTCTTCATCACTACCAATACCACCTCTAGGGTAAGACTGCTTGGAGCAATTTTGCTATTTGGAGTTTTTGGAGTATAAAGAAAGTTTATAAAGTTAATTGTGAGAGTTCCTGGGACCATTGCTCATAGAACAGTGATGAGGAAAGTAGTTAAAACAGAATATGAGGCAGAATAAATTTTAATTTTCCATTTGCAGTTTTTCCAGAAAAATCACAATTCCTGGTTAAAAAAAAAAAAAAGAATGCAGTTGTAGAATTTCGTTTACATCAATAATCTGTTTGGACAACATGACACTCCCTAAATGATTCCCCTTTGTGTGGCAGGGAATGCTGTAACCAGTAACTCCCAGACCAGGTTACCAAGCCAAGAGAAGAGGAGCTCCTGGTAGAGACATTTGTTTTGCGATTCACCCCTATTGCTTGTCTGCCAGAACTCAAGTTGCTGTAAACTTTCAGCCCAGTGTGAAAACTTTTGGGGTTTTCTGGTTATTACAATAATCAGAATTAGTGCAACCAGAGGTTTGTTCTTTTGGTGTTAATATTGTGCTATTTTTAACTCTTCTTTGTCTGCATCTCAAATTTGTGTATCTGGGTCCAAAACCAGAAATAAATGCAGTAGGAAACCAGGAAACTCAGAGGGGGTTTGTGGCCATTGTAAAGCTCTTTGGAAGGTGTCAGGATTTGCACTAGAGTGAATTGTTTTATAATCCAGTGTCACAGCCTCACCAGTTACGTTCTTCCAACGTGTGTCCTTGTAAATTAATGAACCTTGAAATGCTTTAGTCACCTTGTTTAGCTCCCTGTCAGTGACCAGCAAAATGCCATTTTCAGTTCACTCTTCCTACAACTGGAAAGCTTAGAAAACTCCCAACAGAATGGTGGTTCTAAGGGGACACTGCAGTGGCGTCAAAGCAGCTTCCTGTTATGAGTTTCTGTAGTGCTCTTGGAACAGGCCAGCTCTCCAGCAAATGTAAATATGTGACTTTGACATCATTAGAGTGGAACCAGAAGCCACAGTGAAGTACTGTACATGATCTTTCATGTGGTGGAAATGTTTCTGTGAGGTTCAACGTGTATATTTAAAAACTAGCCATTGGCACATGGTTTCCAGGTAACCAACACATAAACATGGGTGCACGCTCTCTAAACACGACTTGCATTACACATCAATCTTATTTGGTGGGATTCTGTGGTCTCTTTCAAGTGGATGCTTCAGTACATCATCAATAGCAGTGATCCATGAGGTGAGGGTAGGAGCTGCTGCCAAGCGCCAAATGTTGAAGGCACTTTTCATCTAATCCAGCTCCTTTCCCCCTCCTTTTCCTACTGTGTTATTATTAATTTCTCCATTTCTTGAATTTAAGTTTTCACAAGGGCTTACTGAGAAGGGGGAATTATTTTGTTTCTTCTGGGAAGATCTCATCTCCTTTATAAATTGGCCTTTCCAAAGGTGCTGGTTATGGAATGCCTGAATAGATCACAGGCAATGTTTGTATATCCTGATACCCCTTGATCTCAGGGGAAGAAGTGAAATAGGAAACTAAAGCATCAGAAGGTGATGTCCTTCCCTTTATTGTAACATTCTAATATCTTTCCTGGATTTAAGGCAACATCCAACTCTTTGTATTTGAGGCAGGTTTCTCATCTTCCCAGTGGTTGTTTTAAACCTGTGTTGCACTTGTTTTGTGTGGCTTTTTCAAATCTCTCTTTTTGCTGCTGTTTACCTTGACCCATTAAATATTTAAGTATTTTTTAGAGAAGTTTTCTCCTCTCATCTCCTGAAATTGCACATGAATGAAAATTCAAAACTGTTGCCAGCTTCCTTACGTACAGCAGCTATTATAAGAAAGCAAGTTCAGTAGCAATTCAGTGCTAAACTGTTATCACAATTTCTAAGTGATAGTGCAGGGTGCTGGTATTTACAGGTTTTCAGGCTGTGATTCTCTTGATCAAAGAAATGATCTCTGCTATGTTATGAGTGTGGTGTTTGACAGCATTTGTCATTGTCTTCTTCCTCCTCTCTGACAAGTGAATGTGAGCCCCTTCAGCTTGTGCAGCCCAAGGGTTTATACTGAATAAACTCTGCTTGGAGATGCTCATGTCAATATAATAAGCAGCTTTGGTTCTAGACTGAAAATCCTTTTAAAAATAATGCCAGTGATGGTTGCCAAACAAATGCTGGAAGGAAACCTGAGAGAATCTTTCTTTCACGTCTACATTCCAATGAAATCTTACTGTTGATGCCAGACTGAGCTCACTGGACATAAGGGGAGTTTTGGTGCAGGTGGGATGCAATTCAGGCAAGTGGAATGTAGCTGTTAGTCAACACCAGTGTAGTTTTAAAAAAAATAGAAATTTAAAAAATAAAGTGTAGTTTTGGTCTTTAGTCATGTCAGAGGGATGTGACTTTATTTAGAAAGTCAGCTTTTCACTCTTTATGCTGGCAAGCTGCTTTCCTAATGTTTATTCTGATCTGCTGCTATGTCTTAATCTAGGGAACTTTATTTTCTTTTCAGTTGTCAGTCTGCAATGCTTTGACTGTGCTGACTTCACTGTTTGTAATTCTGAATGAGAGAGTGATGGGAATTGGCTTCAAGGACTGCCAGGTGTATGCTCAAATACCATCTCAGGTATTTGAGATCTCATCCTGGGACGTGCTTAGCTGGCTGCCCACAGTGCCAGCTGAAATCTGTGCAGCTCAGGTTATTTAAAATGTGTGGTGCTGTACATTGAGTGAGTCATCTTGTGAGGTTTTTTTCTCACTCTGCTTCTGGTGATGCAGCAATCACTGTCCATGACAGCATTTTACTGAGCAGTGTGACAGTGGTGGCATTGATGCATTAGGGGTGATGTTTAAATAGCACGTACTGGTGAAGCAATATTGACATAATGTGGAGCCGTGAGAAGGTGAGTCTAAATTCCATGCCTGAGAAATGTAAGGAAGCAGGAGAGGTTGTAGTTGGGCCCCCAAGTGCTGGGTGTGTGCCAGCAGTCATCCAGTTCCCTGTCATGATCTCTCCGTGTGCACATATTCACATTCTGCCCTCCTGATCAAAGCTTTTCTCCTCTTGTGTGATATTAAAATGAGTTTCTTTACCTTATCCTTTTCACCCTGAATGACACAATTTTCTGTGACACAATTGCCACCACACCTCTCATGTCTTCTGTGCACTCGACTCCTTGACTGATAACATGATGAAGGTGGAATGGATGCATGGTTCTGAGAACATGTCCTGAGCATTTTTTACTGCAAATCTTAGAATTTCTGGGGGAGAACTGAGTCATGCAGTGCTTCTTGCATTTGGGAAAGTGCTTTATTGGCATTAGAAAAGGAACCCTTAGGGGTGCCTGGTAATTCATGAATGATACACTTGATTAATCTTCATCATTGGTCACAAGTACCTTTTACTTTGGATTTAATCAGCCAGTTATGCCACAGAGATGTAGCTCCATTTCTGGTCTAGTTCTGTGCTAAAATGAGCGCTGTATCAAGGCACAAATATCTTAACAATTTTAACATGCCAGGTTTTCTAGGAAGTATGCATAAGAATTCCAATTCTAAACTATTCAGAAATATCAGTTAGTTGACCACTCTGGTAAAGAAAATAACTTAGAAGGAAGCCTGGACTTTCTTGTGCAGCATTTGAAATCCCAGCTGGGGCTGAATGGTCCTTAACAAAAAGCCAACCAAGACTACAGATTGAAGCGAGTCTGATACAGATTCTCCACTTCTCCAACCGCTGGAACTTCAAAATCTCTTAGGAAAAGCTATAATAATTGACTCAGCAGGTTATAAAGTACATCTGCTATCACTGCTTAGTGTGTTTTCATGCTCAAATTTGAGAGAACAGCATTTCTGTGGAGCTACTCAATGTATACTTCTCCCTTGAAACATGTTTTGTGCTTTCTTTGGCAAAAGAGATACTAAGCAAAGAAGGACAGTCATTTGGGGCAGTCAAGTTGTGTAGTACCTGTGAGCCTGAAATCCCAGTCTCCTTTCTTGGCACTCAGTTCTCTTCCCATTCAATTCAATAGGAAAACCATAATTTTAAAGAGAAAACATGTGTTTTTTGAGAGCTGGTGCAAGTTTCCCTTCCAGGAAAATAGCACATTGGTGTAAATATTTATAGTGCCTGAAGAGAACTGGGTATGATGTGGCGGAGGGGAGGCAAAGGCAGGCACTATT
This sequence comes from Pseudorectes ferrugineus, assembly GCA_008033365.1. NCBI lineage: Eukaryota > Metazoa > Chordata > Aves > Passeriformes > Pseudorectes > Pseudorectes ferrugineus. The sequence goes on from QWTY01031280.1 coordinate 5,370, forward strand.
TGCTAATGCATGCAGAAATACTTTGGTCAGTACCTAATCCTGAAGTCTGCCTTCAGTTTGAAGACCAGATGGAGTATCAGCACTTCCATGGTGGATCAGAGTTGTGATTATTCTAGACCAGTGTCTTGTGTCTGAAAATACTCAGTACATTGTGTTTTTACAGACAGGTGAGGGGCTCATTGCCCTATAAACTTTAAAAAGAAAGTATCATTTTTCTGGGCTAAGAGTTCACCTTGTGTTGGGGATCTTTAGTTCCTTAACCTCATGAAGAACCAGAAGGTCTTGGCCCCTTAACGATGTGTTCTGTGATCTTGAGCAAATCACTTCCTTGTGCCTCTGCCTCCCCTCCCACTCTCTCCTGTCTCTTTTCCAGAGCTCAGAGCTTCCATGCTTAGTGTCTGCTACAACAGGGCCCTGTCTCTTCTGGGGCCTCTAAATACAAGGACTGTATAAAAGCAAAAATAATCCTTCTCACAAATAGGGATGCGGGCTGGGAATTTCAAAAGGGCAGAAGAGCGAGTCAGTTTTCATGGACTCCTTTAAAAGTCAAAGCTTTATGCTCAGAGGCTTAAGGCAATTTTCTGAGACCAGTCCTGTTGCTGTTGGCTTCAGTGATGTAGGACAGCAGAACAGACTCCAGAAATCTTCCATTTATATCTGTCTACCCTTTTACATGTCACAAGGGAGATTTTTAGTGCAAGAGATTGAACCTAAGATAAGATTACATGCTGTAATTATCAGTGGGATTTATGTGTCCAATACTTTAAGCACTAAGTGGAAAAATGCACGTACATCCCTTAAGAAAAGGGAAGTGTGTGCATTTTTCCACTCTAAGCTGACTAAGTTGACATGCAAGCATGGATGGGCAAAAATATAAATAAAGTTATTTATCAAAGCAAATATTCCTATTTTCCCTGTACCTAGTGTGAGAATGTGGAATAGAGTTATAGAATGGCTGTAAAATTTGGAGGTTTTTTAGCTGTAAATGTAGACTAAATTAAACTGCTAGTTTTGATTAAATTTGAATTGACTGTGGTATTACACCACCTTAAAAGCCACTGGAGAGACTCAAGTTGCATTTTAAATCAAGTATTATAATTAATGGTATCTACATTTATTATTGTGGTAACTGCACTTTAATGATGGTGTTCAGTACTAAACAAAGCTACAAAATCTAAACAGCTCTTAAGAGCATGTTGATTTCAGCTGCACTTTATTCTGTTGATCATCCACTTAGGTGAACTCAGATACTAAAATTAAGCATTAAAAGCTAATAGGGAGAAAGTGTAAAAGTTATGGCACAAAAATCAAATACTTTCCCTTGAAGTTAAATGCAGGTTTTCAGGGGGAGACTTCTGATCTTATCTTCCACCTCTGTGTCTAAGGTTCTGCTGTACTTCCCCTGCTGACCAGTGTACCTTGCAGACTTTCATGTGTGTTTTCATGTGGTATCCCAGGAAGAGAAAAAAGCATAATTACAGTTAAAATTTTGAGTTCTTGGGTGCAGCATTGTTGTTCATCTGTTGGACTTACTGCATGACTTCTTTCAGGCCTGTGGAAACGGAATACAGGGGGTGGTGGTGGGTTTATTCTGTCATTTAATTTGAGCTAATATCAGTGCAAAATAGGATGAAACATAACTATAATATTATTCTTGCCACCACAGACATCTTTATTGTGAGGCTTTGGTTCCTAAAGGGAGTTTTATTAGGATCTCCCTGTGTTCATGAAGCTCCATCAATGATGTAACCCTGTGGTTACCTTCATTGTTTGAGCCTCACTTGGGATTTTCAGGATATGTTTATTCACCTGTGAATGAAAAGCAGGCTTTGTCCTGTTTTCCATATCTTTGACTTTTCCATATTTAGCTTCCTACTAAGTGAAGGAGGTATAAGCATAAGGAAGTGGCCAAAGGTAGTATTTTACCAAATTTAGCCAGGAAGGCCAGCTTTTCTGTGGGAATATTAGATTGGCTGTGGTCCCCTAGCCAAGATTGAATTCCCACATTAACTCTGTGGGTTACTTCCAGAGAAAGGACACTGTCTCAAATGGGAAGTTGAAAAGCATTTAAGCTTTCCATGTACGAAGCTACTGAAGAGGTTCTCGGCATGATTTGGTCCCTAGCTAAGCTGCATCCACACCCTGACCGCTCAGTTTGATGCTGTCCTCTTCTTCCAGGTGCAAACCAAGCTGTCACAGGGTCTCAGATGTGCTTTCCCTGGGGATATCCCCTGTGGTTGTAATTGACCACTTTAGGATTCTCTCGCGCTGCTTTGACCGCACTGTGCACTGTAAAGGGGCTGGGATGGGGGGAGAGGATCTAACCAAAGGTTTTGGAGTAATTTCTGCAGAACCGTATTGATTTCATCTCTATTAAATTCATTGAGTTTCCCCATAAGGGCTTTTTAATTTAACCGTTGCTAAAAAATGCTGCACAAATTACCTGGCAAGAATGCTGTGGAGTTATAAGCCCTTCAGGCAGCCCCTTAAAGGCAAAGCAGTAAAGTTGGGTGAACTCTTCCCAGCCAAGAGGATTGTTTTTTCTTTATTTATTTATTCAATGAATTTACCACTCTGTCTGTTCACAGATTACTGACAAACAGCCACTGATTCTTTATGAATTTGTTCATTATCCCAAATTATTCGATGCCTGGTTTATGCAATGCAGTTTTAACTTACAGGGCTGCTGGCAGTCTGATCCACAAGTATTGTTTGAATACCACTGTTTGTAATTCTTACAGAAAAGCCCTATAAAACTCAATAGAGGCCTGATGTTTTATTTCTGGGCACATCTATAAAACTTAGCAGAAAATTATATCCTTACCATAAAATTCTACAGCTTGGTTTAAAGTAGTTATAATTTTCTACTGATTTCTGTGTTTTTAGTAGCATTTATGTAAAAAAAGCATTTTGCATCACTGTTACTCTCAAATTTTTGTAGTTTCTGAGGGCAGAGAGGGTTGATAACATGGATATAAATCTTTGGGAACTGACCTCTTTTACCCTCCAGTTTGCTTTGTTACACTGCAGTTATGCTGATGCTTGTTATAAGACACATTTTGCTATTGGAGTATAAATGATTATCAGATCCTACTTGGTTCTGCCTATCATTAATTCTACAATGAAAACTGAGGTATATAAAAAAGAACTATCTAATATGCAAGTACATTAGATTTCTCTGTTCTTTGGATGGAATTTAATGCCCGTGTCTGTGATAGTTCCTCAAGGAATGAGGTTCCATTAATGAGTATCAGGCTCTACTCAGATTCCAAGAAATCTCCCAACTTAAAAAGTGTTTTCTTGGGTCCAGACATGCACCTTTGAAGGTGTATGACTCTGCTAGAGACTGAGTGTTGTTTCCCTGGGATAAATAGCTTTGGCTATTTGCTTAAATTAATTGAAAATATAAAATTCTCTTCTGATAGGTTGTGTTGGTTTTGACTTGTTATAGTTATGTTGGTTTTAAGCATATTCCCTGCTGGCTTTGTCTGGTGTAACAAGGAAAGGTAGAAGTCCATGGAGAAGGAATTAATCCTCTAATATGTTGGGTAGACTGTTACAGATCTTTGATTTGCAAATGTGCATAAGGAACCAGAGATTTACCCGATGGGTTGTGCAGTATCTGCTTTTCATGTAGCAATGATGTTATCAGGGATCTCATTAACTCCCGGTGCTGTTCAGGGAGTGGTTTAAGGAACCCTCCCTGCAAGCACTGCCCCGTAACAGGCTGGGTCACACCTGTGTTATTTAACTCGTGGTTTGCAGCCACATCGCTGCTGATGTCCCCAGTGAGAAGGGTGGATTGTAGGTTTTATGCTCTTCTGGAACTTGCCAGTGCTTCTTTTATCCTCCCTGAAATACTGACTTCCAGTGGCCTGTGGAATGGAAGTAGGGTGTTCATTTACCTGTTAACTCTGTTACTCTGGAACAAGATGTCTTTAGCTAGTCAGATATAAAAAGATATAAAACATCTCTAGATGACATTTCTATAATGCGTTGGTGTTTCTGTAAGACATAATAAAATATTCAGTGCTTGAACAGATGGATATAGCCACAATCCTTCTGAAGATGTTATTTTAAGGATGTGGATTATACTGGATTAATAGGCCAGTAGCTTGGCAGAATGCAGCTTTTTGGTGTTTCAACTTGTAGAGCTAGTTATAATTTCCAATGAATTAGCTGTAAGTTGCACCAGTTAAAAAAGATGAAAATTAACTTTTAAAATATGGATTATTTTTTTTCTTTAATGAAAATTCTATTTCTAGACAATTCTAAGAACCTTAATTCTTTTAACTGCCAAACTCTTTCCTCTGGGCTAGACTTTGACAGATACTTAGGATTATCAGGTTAACATGCAATGGATAAAAGATGGTGAGAGGCTATGGAAGAGAAAGCTTTTGTTAATGAACATCAGTTTTTAGTAGTGGGGGTTTTTGCTCTATCAGAAGATTTTAAAATCTTGACATGTGTCAGAAAAGTATTACTGGCCGTGATAAATTGTATGGTCTTTAAATGCAATATTTAGCAATGTTGGAATCCTGCTGAAGTTAATGGTGTCTTATTCAACAATAAGGAATAAAGGTTATATTGTGACCTCCAGAAACCCATACTGCTACAGATCTTAGTAATGGTGTGTATTTCTTGATTTAGATTTGGAAAATGGAGCATGTTGCCATGAGTTCTTCTCCAAAATGAGCCTGAATTTAGCCTTAGAAAATTCATTAAAAGGGACAGGAGTCCTCCTGTCCATTTTAAAGAAAGAAGGCTTATAAAGGAAAATTGTAATCTTTTCTTAGGCTGTCTCCTAAAATTGGAAGAAGAATTGCCTCAGAACTCCAACACAGGTTTGTGATAGTAAAATTCTTCAGCACAGCCTTTTGAGAGCTTTCCTCTTCTTGGGATGGCTCTGTTGTGTAGAACTGTTTCACTGCTGTCCTACCATGGCACGAGAGGTGAGAACTGGCTCCAAAGGGGAATGGTGGCTTTTATGGGGTTCGTTTTAACTTACAGAAAAACAAGTTTAAATTGATTAATTTATTACCCACTGCAGTTAAAAAGAATGTTAGTGATTTCATCAGCGTTAGTTTGCTACATTATTAATGAAGTTATCATTAAAATCTCAGCAGTTACTATGCAATGCTATTTGAACTATCAGAGCTCTCTTTTATACCTAGCGTGGGGATAACTGCAGCCAGTGTGTGATGGTGCCCACATTCTGGAGCACTGGTATAAATGTGGCGTGTGGTCCTCGAATCCACAGTATCTGAGTGTTCACCAGCTGTAGTGTGTGGCCGTGTTGTTTTTTGGTCATCTGGTAAATCACTGTAATAAAAAGATGGTACATCTTTCTGCCACATGGTTATGAGAACTTTCCTTAATTCAGATGTAATGTTAAAATATGTTCAGAGGTACCAGTTCTGGAAGAGAGCAGACATGGCTCATTTACATGGTTGTACATAAAATAAAGTTTTACCGTGTAGTTAATGCTTCTCAAGTTTAATGTATATTACCTTGGGAAGACGGGTTAGACACCGGGAGAAAACCCATAAAAAGACTTAATCTCAAATATTGGTCTCTTGAGATCAGAAGATAATATTGGATAGCCAAAAGATGGAATGATAAAATGTTGAGATCATTCAAGGAGAAACCATATTTTTTCCTGTCAGTTTGCAAGGGATTTCCTGAACTGAACTTTTGTATTTAGGACTGAGTAAATAAACATATCTATCTTTTGCCTTTTTTTCTTACTTGCAGTGTTTACCAGGACTGAGGTGTTTTACAGTTTATAATTATGCCTTTGCTAAAATAGGTAATTGTGCACCTGCACTTGAGCCAAGCTTTCGTGAAACGTCTGGAAATAAATTTGTGAGAGAAACTCATATATATTGCTGTCAGGGTGATGTTTTATCATTTGTTTTCTGCAGTATACTTTGAACTACATCTCTGTTACTGAGTGTTTCAGGTATCTCACTTCAAGTGCTGTGGATTTTTTTTTGAGGTATTTGAAAAGTACACCATGACCTGTTGAGGCAATCTGACGTTATTCAGTGTACATGTCCTTCACTGCTCGAGTGGTACTTAAACTGTCTGTGATAATGCACTAATTGAAGGGTGTTTCATGTGTTCTCAGCAGAGAATTCATTCTCCAGTCTACAGGATTGTTCCAGAGCACCAGTTGGTGTTCTTAGTGTGCTTTAAGTGTGTGTGGCAGAGTGTATTGTTGTCAAGGGATTATCTGAAGTGAAGAAGATGGTAAAACAAAGCATTTGTATTTTTTCCACTATTATTTTTTTTCAAGTCCTTGAGAAAGATGATTTTCAATGTCCTTGCATGCTCTATACCCCCTTTACATGAGTTTTTGAGAATTTTAGTCAAATTAATATGCCTTTTGTTATCAAATTGAAGTGTCTTTTGGCCCATAGAGCATGTAAATGTGATGATAATAAGCTCTTAGTAAGAGAAGCATAAAGCATCTGGAGGCATTATAATATACATTATTAAAATGTACTACCCTCAGTACTGCCCACCTACCCTCTCTTTGTTCCACCTCACTATCAGGATAAAAAAAATTAGTGCTTGCAAAGCATCATGTAAAAGTGTTCTTGAGTTGTGACTGGTATTGCAGAGCAGGGATTCCATCAGGGGTTGCCATCCTGTCAGCTCTGTCTGTGACAAGGAGCTTTCACAGGAAATGGCATTAGCACAGACCGAGTCCATCACGTTTTAGCAACACATCTGCAAGAGGGAAACAAAAATTGCTCTTATTGTTTCTGGTGCTTTCTACAAGCACTCCAGCAAGGCTTCTTGGGTTAGAATGTATTGTCTAGAACAGCTTTCACTTGATGACTTAGCTTACATTGCCTTGCATGAAAACACCACTGCTGCTGCCTCGGGGCTCAGCACCAGGAAAATGCAGGCTCCAGTGCTGGGTCTGGTAGAAATCTTCTGGGGATCTCTGCCATGGGAAGGAAGTAGTGCTCAGCTGGCATCTGTGAACCTCGTCCTTTGCTGGGATACTTAAACTGGTTGCCTATATTTTTGTTCTCTTAACACATACCCCCACCACAAAAAACACCCCCCAAAACCAAGTAGCCCAAGCTTGGATGTCTTATTCTTCTCTCAGAACTTCTGTGCTCAGCTCTGCTTTGATTTCACCTCATTCCCTCCTGCTGTGTGCTGGGATAAACAGGAAGATCAGGCCCTGTGTGTGTTCATTTGCTTTGTGATCTGATTTATGCTGCTTACATCTATTGCTGACTTCAGCCTCTCATTGTGAGCCAGCACAGTTTAGGAAATGTTTGGGAAATGCTCTCCCTGGCTTCAGCCAGTGGCAGAACAGCAACTGAGAAACAGTTCCCCTACATGAGTCCAGCACTTGCCTTTCCAGTCTTTATTGGAGACTAAATCCTGCTTCTCCTCTCTCTCATCCTTTTTCGAGCCATAGTGGCCAATCTCAGCAAATACTCACCATCATATCGTGTCTAAAGGCCTGAGTTATTTGCCTGCTGTACTTTTCTGGCTTCACAAATCTTTTCTCTGAACTAAAAGGGGATGGAGAAACTTTTGAAACTAGGCTGTATTCACCACTTAATTCCTAAATAACCATAACTGATTCATCCTGCACATTTCAGTGTCTTGTCTTTGCCTTGTTCTTTACCCACGTGGTTTTCTCTGCTAAGGAAACAAATTCTTAATGAGGAATAGTGAGCTGATTCTACTGTCAATTTTCCCAACTCCATGCTAGTGTAATTTCAGTATTTTACATTAATGATATGGTCAAATATAGTGGTACTTCTGAGGGTTTTCTAGAGCAAGAATCATAAGGAACCCTAATCCTGGGGTGGATTTCCAAAGGACCCCACAATCTTCATTATGGAAATAATTTGTAAAAATGGCTATTTTGACATGGGAAGGATTAATTACCCAGTGCTAACAGATAGCTGAGATTTCAGCTCTTTTATAACCAGCATTTCTGTATCCATCATGGAACAGAACCATGCTCCTGTTTTTAACAGACTAGAAAATGTGGAAGTATCTGGCAACTAGTAAATGAGTCACACGTTATTTCTATAAGATATCTGTCTCAGCTGACACCACCTCACTCAGAATATAGTTCTGATGATGCTTCCTGAAGATGTGCTAAGCTTCTGAAAGTGCCTGTTCATAGCGTGTCTTTTGGAGCTATTTAGAGATATCTTTAGAATTAATTTATGTTCTCATGAATTTTGTCCTTTGGCAGTTGCCCTTCCTTCAGAAATCTCAATCACGGAAATGTTTGTGAAGTTTGTGTGTCAGCAAAGTTCATAAAAAAATCACTTAATTGGTGAAGGGAAAGTTCACAGGAGATTTTCAGTAGTAACTCCAGTGAGGAAATGCCTGTTGTTTGTACTTCAGTTCTGTTTAGGGTCAGTTTGTCAGACGCTGAAGGTACATAACCAAGGAATGCCGAAACGCTTAAAATCTAAGTTACCCTTATTGATGGTTTTCTTTTTTCCATCTTTCTCTTATCTTTGCTAATGGGATCTACTAAAGACCTGTTACATCCTTAAGGGTGTGAATTGGGATTACAAAACTTTTCCTAAATGACCAAAATATAATGTTCATCTGTATATTTATTCAGTTTAAAATCTTTCATTTTTTCAGAAATTGAAATCCATCTGCTTTGGCAGAGCAGTCCTGAGCTATGAGTGATCTTGTCCTCTTAATCACCTCTTTTGGTTATTGGCTTTTGCTATTCTTTTTCCTAAATGTACTTTTGAAGGGTCATCATCATCAAAGACTTGCTGTTTATCAGCTGATTGCATTTTTCTGTATGTTTTGTGTGAAAAGACAAATCTCAGCCCTTTCTTCAGAGGGGCCGAAGAAGCTGAGTTCATTGTCAAAGTAACTCAGAATCCTCTCACTGGATATGTGAGCTCATGGCAGTTAGGAAAAATACTGCTTAGTGTCAGTCAGCACGAAAGATCCTTCATTTTCCCACCTCTCAGCCTCTCAGGAAACATCCTGACCTTCTCCAACTGAAAAAAAATATGTTCCCTGGGATCCTGGAAAACTCTGACATGTTTGAAATGAAGTCCCACTGGGGAAGAATCTACCAAACACAGAGACGTTGTTGAGGTTTGTATTTCTTTAAGGAAGATATTTTGTCATGTGTGGCTTCTCAGGAGAGAAAAACTGCACTTGCTGATTTTTCAGTGAAATTTCTTGTTCTCTTCCTACTTTTTTTTTTGAAATTGACTCTATATTTGGAGAAAAAGGTACAGTCCAAAAAAGATCAAGCTGAGTCCAAATCCTGTGCTTTAGAGTGTGATTAAAGACTTGCATTTCCCCAAACAGCCATGTCACAAGATGCCAAGTGCAGAAGGCATTAATCATCTGTACCTTATCTCTATGAAAAGCCATCTTCAAAGCAGAAAGGAGGAGAGTTCTACCCTCTAGAGATAAATGGCATATCGTAAATAGCGAGAGGCACTCAGATACCGTGATTATGAGCTCTATAGAAATGCCTATATATAATACTAGGAGGTGCCCAGATACTACAGCTTACTTATGAAAATAAATAAAGCATATAAAAGTCTGACAAGATGCAAGCTTCTCTCCCATGTGAGGACACTTCACTTTCCTTTTCCACTTTCTATTCTGAGAGCAGGACCAGCCGTGCAGGGGTTGTCATCCTGAACTTGCAGTCTCTTGAGAAATAATAAAGAAAATCACTATGTAAAATAGCATGAAAGCATTGAGGTCAGAAAACTTTTAAAGGCATACTTAGCTGTGCATCCTTGCCAAATTTTGTGTTTAAAATAAGAAAAGTGTAGCTGGGCAGAAACTTTTAGAATCTGAAATTTGAGAGTATTTGAATGTGAGAGTGTGGATTCTGGTATGATAGAGGCAGATTTGGTGCTCACTTCAGTGGGAGTGAGACATAAAGATTTCACAAAGGTGCTCATAGCAATAATGCATTTGCTTCTGGTGAACACCCCACTTAGCTTTTGGAGAGCTGCACCAGTCACTCAACAAGATCAATGTCTAAAGACAAAAAATGCATTGATTGGAATTGCTTCTTTTTGTATGTATTTTTTTTCCCTAGGCAATTTTGAGCTGTTCTAGTTCTGGTTAGTTTTGCTTTCTCATCAAACATTTTCCTATTAGTACTGTTCTCCAAGAGGCTACAGGTGATTCTTCATATTGTTTATATGATGAGCAGTTCAGGAACTCTGCAGTTTGTGTTGGTAAGGTCTCTGAATTACCCTGCTCTGTGATCAGCAATGTTAGTGAGCACCGCCAGTGGGGAAATTTGGTTGTAATGTGGATACTGGAGACCAAAAAAAAGTACTGCAGTGAACTGAATAATTTTTAAATTTGAAATATTATTTGAACAGACATTACTGTGTTGGCCTAACTCAGTTTGGCATGTTTCTAGAGGAGCATATACAAATCAGAAGTGTCTCTTTTGTACAAAAACAAACGCTTTACAGTAAATTGCCACGGATTTTTTTCAGGTCTTAGCAAATCCTTTTATATCTCTCTTCTGATAATCCACTGTTTCATTTAAAAAATATTAATGTTCAGTCATCATTTAGTATAGGGGATGAAAACTCGCTTTTATATCCTCAATTTTTTTTACGTGGTTGCTCGTAAATGAAGAACTAAGGAAATGGCCAGTGCACAAATCCAGTTTTACTGGTGTTCTTGATTATGTACAGTGCTCTGGAGCATCTTAGGGTGTGGAATTCCTCTTGGATAATGCTCAGAGCATACTGAGAACATGTGTGTTCCATATAGGTATGGGAATTTTATTTTAAACTCATTGAGTTTCAGTTTTACACTTCCAGCTTCAAAGGCGATGAGTCCCTCAGTCAGGTTTTGAGGAGGACATTGCTGAGAAAATTAAATTTTTCTGTCTGTTGGAAATAATCTAGGCACAAGCTTAAAGTCTGTATGAGGTGTTGGTTCTCTGTGGCACAATTCCTGCAGGTTTCCTCTTTAGGATGTAACGCTGAGCCCTGACCACGTTCTGCACAGAGGAAGGAGTTGCCCACACCAGGGAGGGAAAGGAACCGGGTGCCTGAACTGCTTGGTTCCCTGGTGTAGTCTTGGCATCTCCTTCCATTGGGTGAAAATTGAACTGAGGTGGAAAAATTTGAGCTTGTCAAGTAGTCAGAACAGGTTTATTTGTACCATATTTTTTTTTTCCTAGAGTGATAAAATGAAAGACTTTGGAAAGGTGTTTGATTAAATGCTCTGGAGATTTGCTTAAGCTGTAGCTGTGAGAATTGAAGAAATGTGTGCCTACCCATGCTGCTTTTGCTGGTTTTTATAAAAAAATTCTCTCAAAACTTGTTTTGGTTAAAATATCTGCGTGTCAGTGAAGTGCAATATTCACTGAATTCCTGCTGAAGATGATGTGAGTTGATGGGTATGGAAACATGGCCAAGAGCAGTAGATCAAAGCTAAGATTTGGACCATGACCATCCTCAGTTTTGGAATTCCATTTAGTCCCATCACACTGATGATATTAAACTGTGCTTTCAATTTGGAAAGCTTAGGTGCAAAGCAGCAGCTCATAGCTTTTGCAGGAAGGCATTTCCTCTGGAAATGATTTTAAAAAATTGTAGGCAGATACAGTTCCATAATTCTACAACTGTAAGGGGAAAAAAATAAAACTGTACTTTAGAAGCATCTATTGAGTAGTATTAACAGGAATTGGCAATTCTAGTGTGAGCAGCACACTAGAAACATCCCTGTGCATGGCACTCTGAATGCCAGGAGCAGCGTGAGGTTACTGATAAGCTGAAAACCTTGCAGAAAGAGGAAAATGAACTCTGTGAGAGTATTTAGGCTTGGGGCTCTTGTAAACTCTTTGGTTCCGCTGCTGCAAACATGAAATGGTTTGTAACACACAGGCCAAATTCTCCACTCACTAATAGTGGTCTCACCCAGTAAGTTGCTGTATGTGGGTAATCCAGCAGTCTGTGGGCCAAGTACTTCTTCAAAAAACCCTTCTCTGTCTTGATCCTGTAACCGGGATATTTAGGTGGTAATTCACTAAGTAGAACAGAGTAAGCTTCCACTCCTGCAGAGCTGTTCCATCTCACTGAAGTATTAAATATTCTATTCTTATGAATTATGTCAGAAAATCAAGGAGACTTTCAAAAGTTTAGCTTGTTTGTATACAGATGGATAGAGTAATTGATGATACTTGTTTTAATTATATGTATAAATGTCAAGCAGCTTTATGAGGTAGTAGCCTAGTGGGCACTTATTGTGACCAAATACCGGCTTGAAGTAGCTTATGGCTTCAGAGCACTCGTGTGTCTGATGGGGTCTGTGTCAGAGTGCCACAAACCCTTCCTGTCTGTGTGGTGCAAGAGTCAGCTGAGCCTGGGCTTCTCTGGAGCACTAAATGCCGCTGGGGGACGAGGTCTGCCCTTGGGCCAGCTCTCTAGAACTGTGTTTGCA
>QWTY01031282.1:0-24080 GCA_008033365.1 Pseudorectes ferrugineus
CTACAAAATCTCAGAGGCTCCTAAATAAAACCCCATCCTTTGTAACTGAACTAAAACAACAGCCTAGCAAGAGTCCCAGTATGTGCCTGTTTCAGACATCCAAAAATCAGTCGGGCTCCAAGTTGCAAGAGCTTGGCTTTCAGGAGGGCCGATGTCATGCAAGTGTTTTGTTCACAAGAGATGGCTGCTGACTCTTCATTAAGTGAAATAAATTTTCATGTCATCACATGTTGCCATCTTTGAAAAAAAAACCCTCACAATATTCTGGAGCACTTGAGAAAGCACTGCGAGAACCAGCAAGAGCAGAGAGCCAAGTTTGATCTGAAGGTTTCAAGCAATGGAAAAATCTGCCACATCCCAAGCTAATTTAAATTATGGATCAGTTCCCTGATTACTCTAAAAAGAAAAACTAAACTTTTCCAGTCTGAATGTGCCCAGCTTCAGCCACCAGCTTTTGGATCTCACATGGATCTAAGATGCATCTGTTAAAGAGACCGTTGCTATCACTTACCTTTCCCTCACAGATATGATAAATCCACCTTCATTCTGCTTCACTAAACTAAATACAGTCTCCACACACAAAACTGGGAAGATGCTGAGTGCCTTAAAATAGCATCTGATGTTGTTTTTTGGATATGCACTATTATATTTTCATTTTAATGCACCACACAGAGAAGCGCATCATACTGTTCTAAGGCAAATTTCAGCTGTCAACAAGCATGTCTTTGAATGACTTATAATTCAGAACTTGAATAAATACAAAAAACCCAAAATCCCTACAAAGAAAGTGATAGCTTGGGGGGGGGGTGGTTGGTTTTTTTTAATCTCTGAAAGCAAAAAGCAAATTGAAAACCCAATTTCTTTTTCTGCCTTCTTTATAAGAGAAAAGCAGAGAGAAAAGGAATCTGGTGGTGCCAAAGGGTTAAAGTATCCCGTTTCGGGCAGTCTGAATATCTGAATTTAGCAGCTGACAGTGCATGGTGTGTCAGTCTCTTACAGCTGTTCCAATTGATTCAAAGACCATCTTTGTTTCTCGAAATCTTAGCAACTGTTACTTTTTTCCGAAGACAATGATAGACCAGCTGTTACCTCACAAGATGCGATGTACTTCAGGTCAAAGTCTTTAGTACGGAACTTGTAAAACAAGAACTAAATCATTGTTTGGGTTTGTCAGGGGTTTTTTTTCATTAAAAGACAGTTAGCAGCCTAACAGTCAAATAACTTACACTTGGTATTCCCATTAAGTGCACCGGAATGACAGAGAAATTTCATCTGGTTGTTGAGCTGAATTCCCTCTTTCTACACAGAAAAAAAATCCCACCACTAAATCTTGCAGTATTACAGGATATTTTTTTGCTTGAAGGCCAGTTGCTGCCTTTCCAAACCCGGTGTTACTAAGCAGATGTCACCTCATCGTGGAAATGCACAGGTCTAACCACTCAGAATGCAAGGTGGGGATTTTCAAGAGAACCTTGCAGGAGTTAAACATTCACTTCCCACCATATATCAATCAGTGGGAATATCCAGTTCCTTGAAACTCTCTGAACATCCTCCTCTAAATGCATAACAAAGCAACTTAACCACGGAGTTGATCCTCCAGTACCCTGTCACATCCCATTTGAAGACACACAGGCTTTCAAAGCCATGCAAGGCTGCAGAATCAGTCACCTAATGAAGACTCATGAGAGCAGCAGTAACTGTTGACAGCTTACCTACAACCCTTCTGGGGGGGTGAATGAAAGGAAGCAGCATTTTATAGAGCTTTAGTTGAAATGAAGCCTTGTTCGTCCCTGCGCAAAGACAAATTACTGCTTCCAGCTGCTCTGATGCAGGAGACAGAGACTTGCTGAGAAGAGTGGACGTTCTTTTATTCAACCTTTGTGTTTAATTCTGGAAAGCCTCAGCATTGAGTAATGTATTTGCAGAGCCACTGCCAGCTAATTGTTGTGTAAAGAAGCACACAAAGGCACGGTCATATATACTGCAGCGGTAGAAAAATTTTACAAGGCCTGTTAAATTCAGCAGTAGTCATAATTTTTCTCTTTTATATAGAGAGAGATAAGTTTAGACTCAAGATTGTTTCACAAGCGTGCATGAATACTATTTGCCTCGGGCTATTTTTTTCTAGATCTAAAAAGGATTTATGTAAATAACTTCTCTGCTTTAACTCTGTTTTTCAGAATGGGTGACATACTGCCCATATGTAAACCAGTGCTTTATGCAGAATTAAAAATAACCACCATTAGGCATGGCGCCGCCAGTATTTGTGATGAAGAATATAAACTGTCTAACAAAACACTGCGGGTGAATCACAACCCCTAAAAAGCTACAAACTGACAGTATTTGTTTCTCAAGACAAAAATATCCATAAATACCAAATGTGTGTGCTTTTAGTTTTGTTTAAGAGAGTAACCTACCTACCAGGCCAAATCCTGACATCACAAAAAGTACAGTCTGCTGATGCTGTCAGGCTGTTGTAAGGGGATTGATACCAAAGCAGATACAATCTCCTCATAACTGCTGAGAGCACAACTTTGCATAACTAATTTAAAGATTGCTGCCTGCAGGCACCACAATGGTAATTAAAGACAATAATTCTTGGACAAATGAGATGGATGTACTGGAAAATAAAGTCAGTGCTAAATTCACAGCTAATCCTTCAGTGGAGAATTGGATCATTTATTTTCCAAACGGCTGGGCAACTCTACCTGGTTTCATTTCCATCTCTGCTGCCAGATGATTCTTGTCTCCAAAATCCTTAATTTTTTTCTAGTTTAAGTAGTATTCCTCATTGGCAAGGTCCAATTCAGCAAGACTGAATGTGCTTCCATTTAAATACATGAATAGTTCCTTTGACATCCACAGCAAGTCAATGAAACAACTCACAGTTAAACAACACACTTTTAAACACCATGAGGAACCAAGGCCCTAAACAAGGCACAAAAGGCACAAAGAAAAGCTGGATTGCCAGGCAGTTTACCTGGAAAATACCTTGGTGTTACCCAAAGGAAAAAAGCTTTGTTTAGCGCCCCTTGGCAAATTTGAGTTTCCTCTTTTTGGTTGTTTACAAGCAGAATTCACAGGACAGGACAATCATCCAGTACCACTGATGACCAGGAAAAAATCTCCCACACAGTTTGGTTTTGCACCAGTTGGTACCAAACCTGCTACGTGTGCATAATACAACTTGCATATTCCCACCTCCTCTGCCCCCAAGCTACCACTGTCTGCTGACAGTCTCTTAAATTCCAGCACAGGTGGGGCATTTACAAACCTTCACGGGATGCATCTGCACAACACTGGGATCACGCTGCATCTCTCTTTTGCTGCTCCCAAAAAGCAAGGTGAAGAATCCTGTCCAACTCTGGTCACGAAAAATCCTACTGTAACTCAAGGAAGCCACGTTATGGATCAACAAAGCCCTCAGCCCCCACTCCGCCGTGCCTGGCTGTGCAATTTCCCTCTCATCTCTTATTCTTTCTTTTCATCTCTCAGCTTCCGAGTGGTTTAGCTCAACATCTTGGGCATTCTTAGCAAGGCTCATTAAAAGGGTATCCACACATCTATTTCCATCCTCTGGCCTTGTCCAGTGACTAGTAAGGGAAATTAAGGTGCAGTTTTGCCATCATTTAGTTTGATTTGGGCCCCTGCTGCTGCCCAAAGGGGAGGTCCTGCCCAGCCCACTCCTTCCTTCCCTTGCCAAAGCGTTCTGGCAGCCAGGCACAGGGCAGGAGGAAGGACCTGCTCTGACTGAAAACAACCCTGCAGGGGAGGATCACTTTTCAGAGAGCTGCTCTGGCTCACCTGGCCATGAGAGCAACAGGAACAAGCAGCCAAGGTTTGGCACTCGCTGTTACCTCATCCTTTGGTACCAGCTCAGAATTCAGCTTAAATCACTGGTGAAACCATACCCTGAGTTTTCTAAGGCGTTCTGAGCACCAAACTTAGACACCTACAGCAGTCAAATATCCCCCCTTCACATCCATGTGTGTTCAGCACAACATGTGGAGGTACAGAAATACTAATGCAGTATCACGGGAAGGGAATTTTTCTTGCACTGTTCTGCACACAGTATGAAGCACTGGCAGAAGCTAAATCTGTGTTTGTTTCTTAACAAAAGAGTTAAGTTACAAATGCAAGGAAAACACAGGATGTGTAATGAATATGTCATAGCTGTGGCATCCTGTTTCTAAAATATCTTGCTCCTGAATGGTGCCGTCTTAGGTTTCTTCCACATATATGAGGCTTTCCAGCTGGCCTGCAGCCAGTGCTTTAATAAAACATGGTATTATGCAGAAGTGAATAAAGCTTATAGCAATAATAATGTCCTTGAAATTCGCTGATCACCAGAAGTTTCAAGATTTCAATATGAGATCAAAAGGACAACAACCAAAATTCACATGTTAGCTATGGAAAGCCACTTTTCTCGTGATAAATTATGCCTGTAGTGAAAGAAACCCCAAGTCATTACTGACCCAGGTGAAAAGTGTGTTTTCTGAATTTGAAGACAATACCTTGCTGCAAAGGAACTGCAAGCACTTCAAAAAACTTTAGGATGTAAAATGATCACAAATTGAAGAAACAGTCTGAGAAAATAAATATACTTACAATAAAGACACAACAGCTAAGAATATTAGGGTAGGGGTGACCAACAGCATAAATACACAGTGAGGATTCACAGCCAAAGTAGCATTTTTGCAGGAAAGGATCCACTGGTTCCAGTGGTCACATCCTAAGCAGGACTCAAAAATATCCCATTGCTGTGAAAAATTTAAAGAAACAAGCAAGACACGGAGCAACTGGGGAGAGCTGAGGACAACAAAAATGGTAAGTAGGCTGAGGAACCTGGTCTGCAAAGTGCCAATGTTCATCTTTACATCTTGGTCCCAACAAGCACATATATTAAAAAATGTGCTTTATCCTCCCACCTTTGCCATGCAGGGAACACACGAGAGTAAATGCAACACTGTGTACTGCTGAAATAAATACCGAAGTTTTGTCTTCAAGTTCATTTGTTGGTACTTTTTCTGTGCCTTTAGAAGAGCTCAACATTTTTAAAAGCATTAAATACCATTTGTGCCTTTTGCTTTCAAAGCTGTTCCACACCATTATACTGTTCAAAGAAACCAATTTATTAATAATGCAAGTAATAAAATACACAAAAGTATCCTGAAAGCTGTTGCAAGCCTTACAGCTGCCTGTACATTAGTAATAAATGCTTCCAAAAATTACATTAGCTGAACATTTATCTACTCTCTTTACTCCTTGACGAACAAGTTTGACGGAGCATTTACACACAGATACGGTGAACGTTTAACCTTTCCACTTCTTTATGTGGTCAGGAGGCCACTGAGCTTCTGTACAGGGACTGACAGATGTGGCTCATGGCTCAGCAGAGCAGACTGGCACTGGTGACATCCTGGAAGCAGGAGGGACACTCCTGCTGCTCTCAGCCCTGCTCTCTCCCCTAGTGGTTATTTCATTTATATTTCCTTCTCCTCCTCGGCAATCATCAGCTTTGGGTCCAACCTCCATTGCCACAGCAGCTCACCTCTGAACTTCCTCACTGCCCCCCTCTCAGTGGCTGGCCCTGTCCAGTAGAGACACAACATCCTGTCAATGAAATGATGAAAAGTTACTTTTTATTTTTATCCACAGAAGAAAAATGAATAATTTCTTCCTCTTGATTCCCCTTTACTATTCAACATCACGGCAGAGCCAAGTGGGTGTACTTGTATCCCAGCATTACGTGATGAATGACAAAAAATCTTCGTAGCTACACTGCAGGGTAAGAAGAGATTAATCAGAGGAGGGTAGAAAAAGGTCACTCAGGCTGGCCCCTTGTCACCAATTCTGACTTTACACACCATTTCACAACTAGGAGGCCTTAGAGGACGTTAATCTGCTGGATATCCAAGAGTGGGAGAGGAAATAGAACGCTGCCAAGGTATGGGTGTAATTCTATCTGTGCATAGACAGAAATCCTTCCGTGGCTGCAGAGCCAGAGCAGCAGGGAGGCGGCGGCACCGCACCGGCCTCGCCAACCTCGCCCACGTGCAAAACTCCCAGGCAGCACTGGCCAAAAGAAGGGGGAAAGCTGATGCAAACTCTAAATCATCCTCAGAATGGGCCTGAATAATGAGATCTCATTAGAACCAGGAGGGATAAGATCGGCAAGGAAATTCCCCTCATCCAGCCATCAGAATCTACAGCACAGGCCGCTGAAGACAAACCGTGCATTCCTGGTTATTCAGATGAGAACGGCAGCTCCTTACAGCTAAAACCACATTCCCACTTCAGGTAATGCTCATTTTGCCACTTGGGCATTCTCTCCACTGGCTTGGAGAGAAGCAGGACCTTACTTCAGAGTTTAACCAAGTCCCACGAGAAAACAGTGGACTGGCATGTCACTTTGCAGAGCTGCACTGTTCTTTGCAACATTAGCAGCTCTTGAACCTTTTGGCAAAAGTTGCTGACAATTAGCTCTGCTGCTTTTGGTACTGTTGCAGTTACATTTCCCTTTTATTGCACTTTTCAGTACAATTTTACACCAGAGTTTCTGTGTGTGTGTAGGACATAGATGGCAGCCCTGTTTGAAGCATGGCACAGGACAAGATGTGATCTAAAATAAGACTTGGAGAAAAGTATTTCCAACAGCAGTGCAAAAAGATATTTGTTTACCTTAACTTCAGCATGCCTTCCCATGCAATCAACCCTTCACATGGAATATCTGACACAGAGATAATATTCTACACTCTGCCTTTATAAATAAGGGTTTAAGTTTCACAGCTGCCGAGCAGCAAGTGCAGCACAAGTCGGAGCAGGCTAACACAAATACCTTTTTGAAGAAAGAAAAAATGTAAGAGTCATCCATTGTAAATAAGAAATTGTTAGTCCATCCTTCCCCCACCTCAACACCTCCCACATTTTGGTCAAACATGAAATTAGATGAAACAATGATAATATCTTCAGTGTAGAAAGCACTGAGGAAAACAAACACAAACCAATAAACACCACCACTGCAGCACAGAAAATAAAATAACCTCACCTAGCTTTCCACCAGTCCAAGAGCCCAAATGAAGTAATTTACCACTTACTTTACTGAACTACATATGTGCATTAAGAAGATGCAGACTGGAAGAAAATGGGACACAGGAAATGGACAGGAGAGACCACGACCATGATGTACAATCAGCACAGTGCAAGAAAAAGCACTTGTCCTTCAGTTTTTGTCTCTCACCCTATTTTGATAACATATTACAGAAATGTCCTTTTTCCATCCCTAAAACCTATCCTTCCAGTGCCTGTCACATCAGCATGCTGACAGTATAATCAGGATTTACAGCAGTTCTGTACAAGAATTCTCCTCTCTGGGTGAAAAAGCTAGAAGAAGTGTGCAAAGTTCTTCTTCTTCTAATTACTCCAGAAATCTGCATGTTAACACGATATCATTAAGATTGCAAAGTAATTAAACTGTGTAAACATCTGCAAGAGGGAGCAAAATTTGCACTCTTGGAATGTGCTTTGACTGCAAGCGTTCGAGTAGCCCCACTGAAGGACTGTGCTGATAATGTTCTGCCAGAACTAAAATTGTCAGCGTAGACAAAGTTTTTGTCCTTTCTAACCATGGAAGCACAGAAAAGTGGGGTTGGTGAGGACTTCCTGACCTCACTGAGCCTTATCTGCTGCAAGGCAGGACTGATGCTTGTCACTCCTGGCAGACCGCAGCCTAATCTGTCCTTAACAGCCTCAAGTGGTGGAGACTCCACAACCTACCCAGGCAGTCAGAGACCTCTTCTTGGATCTGCCTTGACTCTCTCCTGCTGCACTTTAAATTTGTTGTTCTTTTCCCTCTGGCCCACAGAGCAGTTTATCCCTCATATAGCATTATTCACATGCAATTAAAAGCTATTATTGCATCCCTCTGCCTCAGCTTTTATTCTGCAGGCCAAGCAATCCCATTCTTTCCTCAGAAGTGCTGTTATCTAGGTCTGTGATCGTCCCACCACTCTTCCATGAACTTCCTCCAACTGTTTATCCTTGAAGTGCAGTGCCCAAACTGGACACTGTGTTCCAGCTCAAGTCTTTCCAACACTGGGACATCTTGCATGTTCTGTTTAGTTACCCCAGTAAAACATTTGTATTTTCAAAAAAAGCTTGACATTAGCATCTGTTATTCACACCATGAGCCACAATAAGCTCCATGAAGTTTTTCAAGGAACTACCAAAACTGCAAAACTGTCTGACAGTTATAAAGGTGTTCTTCCTGCCTAAGGAATACTTCTCTGCACCTGGCTCAGTGTCAATCCATCCTGCTTTTACCAGAACAGTCCTTCAACATGTCAGCATAATTCTGAATTCTACCCTTGTGTCCCAGTGTTTTAGCAGCCCTTCCCATCTCCATGCAAGCTAAAAATTCAACACTCAAAGTCTGTCCCACCGAGGCTACTAATGACAATAATGATGAAAAGCAGAACAACCCCTTCAATTTACCTTTCCACTGGAATGATGGACCAGTGATAACTGCTCTTTGGAATAATTCCATCAGTTTTGCACAGACTCCACACTGGTTTCACTGGAGACACACTTCCCTGGACTTTTTTATGAAACCATCATAAACATTAATGTCAAAAACATTACTGGAAGTTTGGCCTCCTTTGTGCCTCCCCCAGCTGTACAACTTGCTATCAGTTCTAGAAAGACATTTTCAAGTCTTTAAAAGCCACACTGACTGTTACTGAATTCCTTGGCCTCCTTCAGGTGCTTATACATAATTTGTTTGTTCCAGTTTTTCCAAGAACAAAATAATTTACCTGTCATTCTCTTTTATCTCTTTACAGACATTATGCTTTTTCTTTCCCACTCATTCAGCACTTGACCTGTCTTCCCTGAGCTTCAGAAGTAATGACAAATGCTTCTGAGATTGCTTTAGCTAATTCCTTAATGACAAATGCTTCTGAGATTGCTTTAGCTAATTAAGTAATCTAGAATAAAGTTTATCAGGCCCAACTGTTCTGAAAATATTAAATATGTCTGAATCCATTCTAACCTGTTCTTGCCCTTTTTTACCTTGTGGTTTTACCCTCTGTCATAATACCATGAGCATGTTTGGGGGTGCACCTAGTGTGACTCAAACGCATCAGTGAGAGCAGTTCTGAACCCCGAGTCGAAATTCAATCTTATTTCTTGTCCTCACACCAAGCTATGGATTCCCTTCAATCATAAAGCACCTCATACCTTCGTTCATTGTCATCAAGATGAGCAAAGAGCACATTCTTGGAGATGGCCTTAGCCAGAGCAGTCATAGTTTTATAGTCCTTTGGAATAACCTGTAGAGAAAAGAATGAAGGGTGATTACATGCCTGGTTATATTTCTTCACAAATCGTGAAATCTACAGAAAATTCCAGTATTCAAGAAAATGGATGCAATTTTATTTCAGGCACTGAGACAGGACTAGGCTATAATATAAAGCCACTAAGAAAGTAATAAATTACAGTTTTGGTAATGTGAGGATAAGAATTTTTGTTCTCAAAATGACACTCAGAAAGGAAATATAAGATCAGGGATGACTGGGGAGAAGGATATCCATGAAATACTATAATTAGCAGGTACTGGCAGCTGTGTAGTCTCCTTTCAAATCTCTTGGACTGAGGAAAATTTATTTTATATTCCTCTTCCCTCCAAACAACATCAGAAGCAACCTACTTTTAAAACTGTGGAAATAGCAGCATTTCTTTGGGAAAAAGGTTAAAATGTGTTGATTACACCATATTTTTCAGTACTGGCTGTGGTATAAGGAACGAAGCTCCCCATAGGCCCACTTGAGTCAAAATCCTATGCCTTGGCTTCATGGCAAACAAGAAGAACTTGCATTTGAGAATGAAGAGGTCTTTAATTGTTAATTGGAGAGATGTCAAAAGTCCTCTTGTGCATGAATTTGCTCAAAATAAAAGCTGAAATTCAGGAGTATTTCCACTTTGGAAAGTTAGGCTTTCCATTTTGGTAAGCATTTAGGTAAGATATCAATAGATAATGTATCTCTGTATTTGCCAGGTATCTTCTTCTACCAGTCAGAGACTCCAAGATTAGGAGAGACACAAGAAATTTGTAACAAAATTATGACCTGTCAAAGATATTAATTGTCTTTAGCAATGTGATTTTCCTTAATAGTTTCATTGTAACAGGACAGAATCAAGCATAGCAGAAGTTTTAAGTGTTAAATAAACCATACTCCAATCTGAAAATCAACGCCTGTTTGTGTTTCGATTACTGCACAATAAATGTCTGATAAGGGGCATTTACCTTTCACATTTTCTTATGATAGAAATGGTGTATCTGTCTGTCTTAAGTTACTACATCTGTTGATGTGCAGGTGCTTTCCTCCCCTCATCCTGGAAAGGCAAGGTACCAACCAAAAGAAGGATGTCTCAAAGGGGAAAACTGATGTAGAACCAGTTCTCAGAAAGAATTATCAACATTTATTTCACAGGGAAACGCTGCACTGTGAAGATCTAAAGTTAAACTCTGGCCTCAGACCTCGCTTGTATTGACTGCTGCAGTCATTAGATTACTCAAATTAAGTCTAGAGAAGTGTACGTGTACAAACTGCATGTTTGTATCAGAGTGAAACCTAATCTAATTTATCTAAACGTTTAAATTTCTCAGTATTAAATTCAGCCAGTATCTTATTCTTGGTTTTTACCCTATCAGAGCAACACTGGATTGAATTGCAGGCTGGAACCCTTGCTCTATTAAGAATACCTCAGCTGCTCAGCTTACTGCTGATGAGCCAAAAGGGTAAATAATCAGATCACTAAGACATTCAACTCCAACCTTTCTGTCTGATTATGAAATAGCACTGACTAGCCTTTCTCAGTGTAAATTTGCAGCAGTGAAAGCCACAAGGCTTTGTGGGTTTGTTGGGGCGGGGACACAGAAAGCACAGGAGAGATTCTTTAGGTGTAACCAGGCATCTGCCCAAAATCAAATGCTGGGAAGAATCACTTGACCATTTCTTACATCACTCTTCCAAATAATCACTGAATTTTCTCTTTGAGCCAGTAACTCTCTTTAGAGCAAGATTCCTGTTCTGTTAGTTGTTAAGTGTGTTATGGCAGATGTGTTGACAAATATTGCTTTCTCTAGATCAAGGATGAACTAACCCTCCACAGAGATCTTCCCCAGAATGGAGCCGTGCCATGTGCTTGCTCAAATCACAGAGCTAAATCTCTTTTGATTTTCTCTCCAGGGACATAACTCATTTCACTGCCTCTAGCACTACTCATGCTATAGCTCACCCCTTCAAGGGATCCTTCAAACTGGCTTTTGACCCAGATGTGTTTCTATCCAACACCTGAATTCAAGCCAGCCGTTCTGACTACCATCTAAAATTCCATCTGTTTGCAATACTCTAACGCAACCTTTGCCTTGCTTTTTACCCTTTTAAATTTGTTTCATAATTTGTCCTTTCAGTGTCTCCTTTTATTTCTGTATTCTAGAAATCTGTCACAAACACACATCCATGGGATTCACCATGGGATTCATTTGCTTATGGCAGAAGACAAAGCACTGACACAATTCCTCCCAGTGCTAGCTCTGTATTCCTTCCAGCATCTGCAGCTTTACAAGAAACTATCCCCTAAATTATTATTACTTAAGTTCAGTCAGTTCCTAGGAAATTAAAATCATAACAGGGCTAGTCACAGAACACACAGAATATGATCTGTATTGCTGCTTCTGGTTCTTGCCTACTCATGCTACTGTCAGGACTCACTGACATCACTGCTGAGAAATGAAAAAAGCAAAGTTTACTTCAGGTTCCATTATAAACATAAAAGAATTACTCAGGGGGGTGGGAAGGGATGTTTCCTTTGATTTCCAGAAGAGTCAGATGGAACCCATAATAAGCAGAAACAAATGTGATCTCTTCACGGAAGTTTTTTAGGGGGATGTTGCAAAATGCACAGAAAGAAAAGTGTTTTAAAGTAGCTTTTGAAGTATCACACAAGTTTTTAACAGTGCAGGGCATTCATTAACAGCTTGACCGCAGTGCTGTTAAAATTTACCACACACTTGCAAACATTACTTAACTGCCACAAGAATACTCTTACACACTTGTTCTTAGGATGAATGGCTCTCCTAATTCTTTTTTTTCTTGGGACAGAAATCCCCAGAGCAGCCAGTGAACTTGTATCATAAGCAGATGACAAAAGCACATCTGACTGCAAAGGCAAAAAGCATTCTGCCAAAAAGCAGGGACTGACAAAATGCATTCCCATAAAGAAAAAGCTCTTTGAGTTAAAGCTACTCCAGGCGTGCACAAAAGCACATTAGTAGCATCTGTCAACCTTATGAAATACATTTTGAGCCTGGCTCCCTAAACAAACATGACATATGCTATTGTAATGTCTCTCTTTTAATAATC
Organism: Pseudorectes ferrugineus; assembly: GCA_008033365.1. Classification (NCBI taxonomy): domain Eukaryota; kingdom Metazoa; phylum Chordata; class Aves; order Passeriformes; genus Pseudorectes; species Pseudorectes ferrugineus. Next base: position 12,426 of record QWTY01031282.1, read on the forward strand.
TTTGAAAGCTTTAGCCAGTTTAAAAAAAAATTGCAGAGTTATTAAGAGATATCAAAGATATAACATAGCTAGATATTTTTGTGAAAAAGGCAGTTGAAAAGACAGAAGCCCAAATTAGAGCTCCTAGTGAAGAAATTACCTAATTTGGGGTTGGCATTTCTTCAAAGACAATGGTCACATAAAATCAACCAAGTATGGTCAACAGACTTCCAAAATTCAGTGGGTTAAGTGGTACCCAATCAACAAGGAAAACATGTGCCTGAGTGGTCTAGGAAACCTAAATGACTTAGGTTCAAGAAAACTCGAGGCAGAACTGACTTTTAAAAACAAAAAACCAAAACAAGCAGGAAATGCAGCAATAGAAAAGCTGTCTTCCAATAATGTGAGGTTCTGACCAAAGTCAGAAGACGCTGAAGTCAGTGACTATCAAGAAAATGGCTGAGAATTACTGACCCTGTTAGACAGGGAAACAGAGGAGCAGCACATCTCAAAAAGGAAGGAACAGAGAATGCAGAAATCCCATTGATGGGGAAATCCCTCAGTCAAGGAGACAGTGAAAGAACTTGAGTGTGAAGATGGCCAGCATGAAGACACCATCCTCCAGGCTGGCCCAGGAGTCCAAACCAGGGACAAAACCTGAGTCACTCGATCGTATTGTGCATCTCAGAACCAGAGAGATGGTCCCACGTTACCTTTCTGACGTAGGAAACAGCATCTTCCTCGGTGTACACCTCTGCACTGACCCCCCCTCTCCTGCGCCGCGCCTTCACCACCGGGTTGGGAGGCGGAGGGGAAATCTCATCGTCGTGAGAATCCGACTGGGAGCTGGATTTCTGCCGAGCCAGTATCTGCTTGCATTCTTCCTGCAAGGCAAAAAGAGACAATAAAACATCTCTTACCCACGGATATAGTCAATTTGCCCTTCTTTTACGACCACCAGCAACCCCTTCGCTGCTATGTTTGGGTGACTGTCAATTTGCACTGCTGAAAGAAAATTACAAATTTAATGAGAGTAGCATTGACTACAATGTGTGTACAGGCATCATCACTCCAGGACTTGACCTGTTCAACTCTTCCTCACACATCATGGCAACCAACGTTTATAAAGTGCAGGCGTGTCTTTGCAGCTACTCCTGGCTGAGAAAGCAGAACAAACCTCTTTTGCTTACTCTCCAACACCACAGCTGTTATTTCCTCAGCTGGCTTGTACATGTCGTTGTCTCTTGTACAGCCAACTTGTCAGAAGTCACACACTGATGTATTAGATAGGTTTCTCCATCTTGCTCTGCCTTGCAAGCTTACTATCACCACAAACAACAGAGATGCTCCCTATTCCACAATTTCTGCCATACAACTGATTTATAATCAATGGGACTCCTTCCAGGCAAATAAGATCCAAGGTAGGCTCCAGAGGACTATGAAAGATGATGGCTGGCCTAGCACCAGCTGGCCAATAGGGAGATTATTCTCCAAATTTCATGCTTGTGGAACAGAGAAGAAAATAGGAAAGGGAATCCCTGAAGAGAGAGTAACAAGAGTAGGAAACAGTACAGAAAACCTTCAAGAAAGGAGGTCAGAGTTGCAAAACTGTCAATTCATACACTGAATTTGACTTCCAAAGGATAGAGACAAACCAGATTACCCATAATTATAGTATATTCCCAGAGCCCCACGTTCTATCCCTCAGCTTCCTGGGATGCGAGGGAAAGCATAAAGGAGTAAAATTCCCTTTGCATCATCCATGTCTGTCAGCCAAAGGAACGGGGGCCTGTCTGCTCAGACCCAGCCCTCCTTCTCACCCCCTGGCACCCCTCAGCCACACCACACAGCCTCTGCTGCTTCACCAGAGCCTTCTGGGCTGGCTCATTCCAGGCTTCACTGGTCCTGCCTAAAGGCAGGGGAGAGCTGGAGATGGGGTGGACCATATGTTCTGTTCCCTGGTACAGGAAACCAGAGGGCATGAGCAGGAGGGACACAGGCACTGTAAGAAGGCAAGCTGGCTGGTACAGCAGTAGCCCAGTGTTTCATCTGCTGTCATCTCCCCTGTGTAGGCAAACCCTACAGCCTGGTAGCCCCGGTGTTATGTTGGGGGATGCACAGGTGGCCATCACCCCACGACTCCCTGATCAACCCCAGTATTTTTCAGACAACACAGCTCAGCAGCACTGCAGGCTAGCTAAAAGAAAACACAGCAACGCTGAGCTCCCTGCACACCCCATAACCCAACATCCCTTCAACAGGGTGCCAGAACCTGGCCTCTGTCCTACAGGAAATTTCCAGTGAGACTTTCCATTCAGAGCTACGACAGGAGTCGGTGGAGGAGGGAGCATCTGGGAGCACCAGCACGAGTGGCAGATCACCAGCATCACCAGCTGGTCTCGCTGACAGAGGAAGTGAGTTATCCACAGCTCATCAGGTATGGCACCAGAAAAGGGCTCCACAGAAAACTGGCACAAGCTCACAACTTCCAAGCTTGCAAGAAAAATGAATGATTAATGTACGTTTTGCCACTGATGTTTACAGCAAATCCAGTCATGCCACTTGTCTTTTCTGGTCTTATTCCAGTTTCTTCCCACACCATCAGTGACACTGCCCTTCTCATTAACCTCTGACACCAGTCTTTGGTGCACTATTGCCGCTTGAAATAAATAACTGAACAGTATTTCCCATGCTGCATGACTCAAAGTAACAAGTCACACATTCTTGTTTTGAAGAAGGCACTACTGAAATATTTAGGGGACAAGCTCAGAGGTAAAATGTAGAGGGCTGGCTAAAGATCTGACTTTTCAAGATCCTGACTTGCCTTAAAAAGTGTCAAGTTCTTTCTGAGATCAGCTGGGTTTTAAATTTGGTTTACAACCCCAAAACTCCCAGGCTACAACACAGTTGAGCTCAGTGATGTAACCAAAAAACCAGAATTTCAGATGTATTAAATCCTTACTGAAACTTTTTCATTTCACATTCAAATTTCAAATAGCAGCACTAGATATGTAAAAAATGACTCAGATAGATTTTCCTATTGTGTAAGAACTGCAAATCCCATTTCAGCATTCTCATCAACTTCTTCCCTACTCCTCTCTGTCTCAAGATTCCTTAACTACAATCAAGCAAAATATTTCAAATACAAATGTGTGCTATATATTATAGTTATATGTAATATCTAGTGTTTAAAAACAAAAGATATGACTGAAGAATTTGAAATAACATTACTGACTATTGCAGTTTATGCACCTCTGACAGTGCTAATGGTCTCTGATGATATTAAATGAACACAACCAAATGCACCTTCTTCATGGGCTTAACTGAAAGGTAGCGAAGACCTTTCTGAAGAATGGCAGCCAAAATTTAACTAAAAGGCAAGTACAACAAGAGGGCAGTCGGGTACCTAATGGTGTGCAGCACTTACACAGTTCTTTTTATACACAGCATATTTACTCAGAGAGAAGAGTATTAGTTTGCCACATTTGAATATAAAATACACTCTTCTTCTTCAGTACACATTGCATAAAAGCCACTTCCACGGAATTAATAAATAATATCTCCCCTGCCCCAGCACAGATTTATATACAAAAGAAAGCTCAGCGAGATAAAATTAATACTACAAAGCATGCTCTTAAATTCAAATACTTTTAGAAGCCAAAAAGATATTAAAGGATTATAAAAGTGAGTTACGGTGTGATTCATTTTAAAAGGAAGTCTCTTCACTACAAACTCCTTTTATATAAACAGCAGGCAGTTGACTGGCTGGCTTTTCCACACGCCGCTATTTGTAGTCTGGGAAGGATCCCCATTCCTGAACTAGAGCGTGCCTTTTGGAAATAAAAGCGTTTGCTCTGTCCTGGGCTGAGCTTTCAGAGAGGCGTCTTCCATATATCCTGGGGTAAAACTGCACAAATGCAGCAAATGTTTGAAAGGAGGAATGAACTGTCTCAAGAAGAGTTCTTCGAACACCGATCTTCAGACACAGCTTGATGTGAATCCCTGTGCAGAATTCAGCTTCAAGTAAACACCTCATCATCTTTTGTTGTCATGACAACAAGTGGTATCTCTCCCTCTCTCTCTTTGGATGGCACTGATAACTCACAATCATATTGCCCAATTATGTCCACCTTCAAATGAGAAAACACATGGAAGACACAACTGCAAGACAGTGTAACTGCCTTTGATCATTGCCTCAAATTGAAAGAAGAACAATAAATACAATTGCAGTGACCAACTTATCTTTTGAATGTCTGCTTTCAGCTACAAGAGGCTGAGGTGTAAACCACAGGAATTTAGCATATTGTCCTCAGCACCTTTCCCAGATAATGTTTCCATGAGTTTTCAATGAGTTTAAGCACTGCAAGTGAAGCAGCCGCAATGCAGAAACAGTTTTTAGGTTTACCCTTCCTTTCAGACCACTGCTGAAAAGCACACACATTTCCTGAGCCAGAAGCTTTCTTCCGTATCAGCTGGAGCATTTCTAAACAGAAATTCACTTCCTCTCCCAGTCTCTCCTTTCAGGCTTTGTCACTACCTGAAAACTAAGATGAGGATGGGAATGAGACGAAGGAAGGAAAGCACCTAAGGAGGCTCCAAATCACTGTGCAGCCTTACAACAACATCCCAAGAAGGCTTTTAAAAGCAAGCCAGGCATTTGATATCGCAGCTCAGTACCTCTGCTCTGCTTCCTACAATGTATTCATTGCATTCAAACCAACACCACCAAGTACATTCTAAATGATTTCTTCTTTTTTCCCCTCAAGCACACTCATAAACTTTTCTGACTGACAGACCTGGATTATTCACAGAAAATGTGCAGGAAGGTTCATGCACAGGTGACTAATCTCTCTTTGCACTGGAATTGACCCAGAGGAGATGCTCTCAATCCAGGAGAGTTTCTAACACCCCTCACTACTCCTTGAGGCTGATGATTTATAGCAACCAATAAAGGCCAAAGGCAAAGTACTTCGCTTTGCTGGAAGCACGGGACTGACTGATGCCATCACTAAAAGCAGGAAAAATCTGGGAGATGTTAATGTTCTTTCCAGTCTTGTCTTTGCCAGGAGTGACAATCTTTATGATCATTCAGCCTTGTTATTCACACAGTCCCAACTACTGTTCCACTGCCTTCCCCCTGGTACACGCTACCATGTACATTGTGCAATGCTTTCTTCTACAGAACTTCCAATAAATATCTCTAACATCCACTCCCTACAATGCTGCCAAGGTATTTACCCACTCCATAGTTATCCTCCACCTTGATTACTATTTCTCCATCCTCCATGGCCTCTCAACTCATTCCCAATTTCCAGTCTAGGCAAAATTCTCCTGCCAAAAATCCACCTACTCTGATGACACTCCAACTGCATCGCTGACCTTCCTCAGACCCTTTACTGCCATTGTTTTACCTCCTGCAACCTGTTCACACTTCTTGTCTTCCCCCCCACCGGCGTCTTCAGCATCTCAACCCATCACCACCTCTTCCCTACTTCCTTACAAACGCCTCACAGCAAAGTGAGAGGTTATGTTACAAAACACAGACCCTATTTTTGATACTTAAAAGCTTATATAATCAAAGAGAATCATAGCCAACACTTCTGATTCTTAAAATCCAGCCAAATAACAATGTATGCACGCACAGCTTGTGTAAGAAGAGACAAGCCCACGGAAAAGTGGATTAAGTAACCTGATGAATGTAAAACGGGAGCTTGGGATGTGAAACAAAGACAGCTTCCAGGCAGAATTCCCTCTGTGTGCCATCACTGCACTCTGTTTTTGTTAGGTTTTGACTTTGAGACTGGGAAAGCTACTCACACTTGTGGGCACACAAAGTAAGCAGGGAGCTCAGCTCTAATGTGCTCCACACAAGATCGTAAGAGCACGGGTTTGCTTATAACTAATTTTATTTCTTAGGAAAAAGCTTTTTCTCCTCTTTCTGCTCTTATTCCCTTCATCCTCCACCCTTTCCTAAGCCTCCTGCACGTAGGAAAGTTTGCCTGAGGGGGTTTTAAAAATTCACCTCGTTTTCCTTTACCTCTTCCAAGAAAACTGTCACCTCTCACAGCACTGCCTGGGGCTGACTCTGGCAATCACAGAGGTCCCACCTGAGCTGATTTTCATCCAGCTCTTCCCAGTACTGATACCAGAGGAGAGGCAGGAGCAGAGGCTGGACAAGCCCGCTCAGAAGTGCAGTCACACAGCAAGGGCACCTGGTGCTCCCACTGTTGTTTCTATCAGCATCTCAGGTATGTTCCTGCACGCTTCACCAACAGCTCTGACCACCAAGGAGATACCACCCAACTGCTTTGAAAGCTTTGAGCAATACAGAAATATTTGTCTTTTTAGGCTTTATAAAACTGCTTAGTTAATGCATTTTTTCTATAGATTTTTTTCCCGTATGCTCCTAATCCGTAACCTCTCCCCAGCTTATCTGAAAGGAATGAGTTACACTTTGCATAATAATAACCCGTACTTTTAAGAATAAATTTCATTGGTTTAGATTCATTTTTTCATAGGTTCTGGTGGAAATTACTGCTTGAAGAACTCCTTTCTGTGACAAAATATAAACACTAGGAGAGAATACTGTTGCAGAAGAAAAGCCTGGTGCTCAAATTTTGATGCTCGAATACCTTTGGTTCTGAAACTCTCTGTGGCAAGTAAACAGAGTGTATTTTACTAACAGAGGGTGCATTTGTGGTTTATTACACACTTTCTCTCTCCCGGCAGAGCTGTCACACGCCTGGTGCAGTCCTGCCCGGTGCCGCCAGGTGGGGCCGCGCCTTCTGCGTTATTTAATCGCGGATTCTCGAGTTCAGGTTTTCCTAAAATTCTCTTTCCGATGGCACCGTAAGACACGCGGCATCACCCCGGACCCATAAGAAGGCTGCCGATGTACAGACTGTGATTTTATTAGAGCGAGGCAGTGTTTTATGTGTGTGCTGAGGGCAACAGAAGGGGCCGGGAGGGAGCTCAGGTCGAGAAGGTACCAGCAAAGCCCAGCTCAGCCAGCGCAGCCCTGCTCTGAAATACCCCACACGCAAATGGCTTCAGCAAAGCCCTCGGCAATGCCTAAACACATCCTGCAGGTTCCTGCTGCTTCCTCTTCTTCTGTGCCATTTTCTTCATTAGTTCTACTCTTTATCCTAATTCTTTGCTGCGGAACAGTTGAGCTTAGCCTGGCAAGACAACTCCACCTTTGATCACATAATCGTGGCACTAAACAGCCTGACACTATGAAATTTTTGCAGTCTCAGTATGGCTAAAAATACAAAGCGTTGCCTGTAATTTCTCAGTAATTGACTTTTTCACATAAAGCAAGAACCAGAGATGAAATATGGGTTTCCCTGTTTTTTCTGCTATGCCTTCTTTAGTCCTCAAGTAAACAGGACTTAATTACAGCTGTTAAATAATGCCACAGTTTCTTAGCTAACATCTATCCCCTCACTCCAAAAAAACCCAATTACAATCCCTAAGGGAAAGGTTTTCCTCACTCCATCCACCAAGATCTACACAGTCACAGGGAAACATAAAACAAATTGTTCAAAGGAAATATCACAGGTTTTAAAATCTAAAGTATCTCAACTGTTTTCAACTATTTTCTGTGCTCAAGGGCATGTTACAGATTTTCACAAAGTAACTGTTAATGTGATCAGAGTAGATGTCGTCTTGAAGTCCATAGGTCACAGCCTATAAAAGTGACTTGCAAACTTCAAAATATAGAAATATAGCTGATTCCCAGCAATTACTGGCAACTTAAGCAGGTCCTGCCATTATTAAGTGAACAGAAAAATGTGTAATAAAGTTCTCCCACAGTCATTTTCAGAGTTATGGTTTTTGATACTGTACTTGATACAAATAAGCTGCAAAGTTAGAAAGGCATTGGGGGGGCCTTTTCTAACGTTGGCACTCCTTGAGAATCAAACATCAAACATCAAACCTCAGTCTCCAGCACTTTATTCACAAGTATTTATTCATGTTCTCCCTTTACAGCCCCCTCAGGCCATGTCCATGCTGTGAATCAAGAGTGGCCCAGCCATGGAGCTGAACACTAGCCCAGGACAGTCCCCATCCCTCCAGCATTACCTCATTCCCTGGCTCTGCCCTCAGCTGCTCGTACCAATTCCTGCCAAAACAAACCTGCTCCTAGACGTGTCAGACCTAAGAATGATACTTGGGGCCAGTTAGTGTGCGGGGGTCAGGGGTTAGTCCCTGCCCCATTTTCATTTAGCAGCAGGCTGAAGGAGGCAATGGACCCAACTCTGATGTCATCAGAAGGTGAAAAGCATTTATGATCTGCTCTGATCTTGCATATCATAATAAATCTTGCTTTTATGAGTTGATTTTATGAGATGGAGTTAATAATCAGCAAAATTAAACACACTCTTTTTTTCTTTTTGTTAACCTCTGAGGTAGCTCCAGTACATTGATGTGGATCAAGCTCTACTTGTTTTCTACAAGCTCATTTTTTAACCACTTGAAAAATATCCTACACTTCATCTCTAAACTTCCCACATGATTTTTTGACAGATAAACCGTTCTTCTACTGCTCTCTTCAGTGGAACGTGTTGTTTATCTTAATGAGTTTGGAAAATAATCCCAAAATACCACACTTAGGTGGAAAAATGCGTGACTTTGTTTAGAAAATCATGCTTAAACCCAAAGATTTTCACTCCTCTCCCTACACAGGACCAAATTCAAAGGAGCTAATAGCAAATATGCAAAAAAATAGCAGTATTGCACATTTACAAAAATCTAATGAACAATTGCTAAATTCACAATTCCATTAGGATTCTTCAAACTACCTGTGTGTATAAAAACAGGATAAAACTTACTGCAAGATTTCTCTATCTTTAGAAGTCTTCCTTCAACTGTTCTCATGCAACCAACTAAGTCAAAATATTATCCTACAGCAGAAAATCCTTCACAGTGCAACTCATCCCAAGGAAGTCCTTGGAGATGGTTGGGCAACAAGGGAGTCAAACTTCTGTAGGAACAAGAATTACAGTGCTGGAAACCTCCAGAAGCAGCCTAAAGCCTCCAGGCTCAGCAGGCTCGGCCCCCAGGCTGCTCTAGAGAGGCAGTGCCAAGATTGTGTCCTCCCACAGCAAGCACAATATTCCCTGCAGCTGATGCCTCGATGTTTCTAAATCATCTTCCATTTTGAGACAAGTGACATCCATCAGCTCCCGTGCTGGCATCCTGATTGATGTCCTACAGAATTCTGGTATCTGCTGTTCTTTGGGAAATAATAGCAGATCACATGAAAGAAAGTGTAATTTCTCAAGGGTAGGAACTGCCCTCCTGCCTCAGGTCTGTGTACTGTGTTAACATCAACAAAGCCAAACTCTCCCAGTACAACTCCTCAAGAAATCCCTCTAGCCACAGAGCATATTCCATAATACCACAGCATATTTTAACTTTTTTTTCAAGAATGGTGTTTATCCTTCTCTTCAAGAAGTCCAAAATTCCACATGTTATGATGGATAACAATTCACAACACGGTAAAGGAAATTCAACAATTTCGACTCTCTGGAAATGGGTCTTAGCTGTCAGAAGTTTAGAATATAGAGAATTAAGAGACTGTTTCTTTTTCATAATAAGCATTACAATTAAAAACCATCTTGTCCTTTGTGCCCCTCTCTGATGTCCCAGGCTGCCACCAAAATGCAACGTTTGCATTTTTTTAAAACTATGTAAATTTGGCATATACTCACCTATAGAAAAATGTATCTGAAAAGCAGAGTGAGATGTATTAAATGTTTTACATCACTGCTGATATGTCAGCCTTATGTATTATTCACTCCTGGAGGAAGAAACTACTAAACCTTATCTCTTAATCCTACAACAACACCTGCTCACACAACGTGCTCTTCCTGCAAAGACACCCGTAGGCTTTAGATGGAATTTGTCTGGGAATGTTCTAAAATGTTTCCCCCTCTCTACACTGCTTTTGAAAACAGTCACAGTAAGTGAGGTCTCTCTTAATGCATCCCACATCAGAGAATCCTGGGATAGGCACTGCAGACAGGAAGAGCAGTGAAATTAAATGGATTTTGAGAACTTGCTGATTCTCTGATTTTGTTCAGTTTTAGGGGAAGGGAAAACCCCACCACCTGACACTGGAATAAACAAGGAACAGCATCTTTTGCATCCACAGGCAGGTTCTTCCAAGAGATGAAAGTTCAGGATACCATATCTCACAACACAAAGTATGCTCACAGCAATTTGGGTCATTTTTAACAAATGATGAGTTTGATGAGATATTATAATCTTGGTGTTATGCACAAAAAATTCTAAACAATAGTCAACGTTATAGTAGACATCCACAAATGAAGGCTTGGGGTTTTTTCTTTTAACAGTTTGCATTTTCACTGTTACGAGATCATTTAAAATTTGAAAGAAAGAAATGTACCGAAACATTTGAAATCTTTAAACAATCTTTTTCATTTTATAAATGAAATGTAAAGTCACCTGAAAATCACTGACCTTTTCCAATTTTTCAAAGTGTTCTCTGAGGAACTTCATGGGTCGGTCTGGCTTTGCTATACAGAGGTTTACAATGCATTCTTTTAAAATCTGTTGGATGTTGTGTTTCTGAACATAGAGTTCACATCCCTTCAGGCTCTCATCTTCTTCCACATTGCAGGAAGCAGCAGCAGCCATCTTCAGGCTTGTAAACAGAAAACACGACCTAGGTAAGAAAATGGTGCAAGAAAGAGATAAGAGACAGTTCCCAAATGCTTTGTCAGAGAGATCTGAAGGAGCAAAGACATTTTAATAGTGCCTGTTGCCTATTCAGGACCTATTGAATTTGAATGTTTTAATGTTCTGGGGCTGTACGTGGAAATGCTGAACTGTGTAATCTTTGTATCATCAACATCCCACTAAGTACAAAAAGAGGATTTTAACTCCTAGATAGTGATCAATCTTCGGAAAAAAACAACAAACCGGTGAAATTAACCCTACGAGGCAAGGAGTTCCAAAGACACTAATAAATGCCGGCGTAAAGCCTTGCTTTTCTCTCCCCGTGGGGACTCCCTCCCGTCACCAGAAACCCAGCTTTCTGATACAGAGATTTTTGGACAATTTTAGCATCTCTCCCCTTCCCAGCCAGTGACCCTTCGCGGCCCCGGGGAAGCAGAGCCCCTCGAAGGGAAGTGATCCCGCCAAAGGGAAGTTTGGTGACATGGGGAGAGAACAGCCCCAAATCCTCTTTATTTCCCCCAGCGAGGTTACGACCGCTCCGTTACGAGCCCAGAACGCCAGGGCAGCTTCACCCCGCTCCGCCCGGGTCTGCGGATGCCGGGGGGCGGCCGGGGCTGTGCGGGGCAGGCCCCGGGAGGCTCCGAGCGCCGGGGAAGCGCCCCGGGCACGGCCGGGCGGATCTGCCAACGCTGTCCCTGTCCCTGTCCCTGTCCCGCCGCACGGCTCCGCGCCCGGCCGGGCCCGGGGAACGGAGGGGCCGGTAAATACCTGGTGGCCGGAGCCGGCTGAGCGGCGGCGCCTCCTCTGTCCTTGCCGGCGCTGGAGGCGGGGGAAGCGGCTCCCCTGCCGGTATCCGCACTGCAGCCGCCGCCGCCGCCTCCGCTCCTGCCCGCCCGCCCGGGGCCGCGGGGCGCCGCGGGGACCCTCCTCCCGCTCCCGCACAAAGGCTCCGGCTCCGCCGCCGCTCGC
>QWTY01031283.1:0-11325 GCA_008033365.1 Pseudorectes ferrugineus
CCTCTGAAGGCCTTTCAAATAAATATCCACCTTTTTTCCCTTCCTCCTGTCTAGTCTCTGTTTCTAGGTTGGCCTCTTTAGGCATCAGAGGGGGAAAGGATAAATGGCCAGGCTGCTGCAATTGAGATACTCCACCACTGATCAGAAATAAAGCCAGGAGCTGCACTTTTTTCTCGGGTATAAAGCTTAACTTAAGGGACATGAGTTAACCAGCTCATTTTTAAGTATGACTTAGTGCAAAGGCTACAGACAGTGATTAAATTAGTTTTAAGTGCCTTACGCTAAGAAGTACATTGTTAAAGAACTAGATAACTAGGCAATTTCCTATTGTGTTTTTAATTAAAGATAATATTTTGAGCTTGGAAATGAAACACAAGGAAGTTAATTATTGAATTAAATTAGTGCTTTTCAGTATCATCTGCTGAGTGGAATGCTATTCTGCCTTAAAAGCCTCATATAAGCAGCTAAAGCAATCTTTCACACATGTAACAGATACAACTATTTAATAAAAAATGAATGAGAAGCTACTCATACCCTGCTGTGAAATAGTTATTAGTTTCTACTATAATACATGAATTTGCTTCTCCTGAAGAAATGCATTTAAATGGTAAAGAATGGTTGATGTCTGACCATTATATTTCATGTGTTAAACCAAAAATATTTATACTGCTTTTAAGTTCAAGAGTCAAATAGCTGTCATCATGCCAGGCTATAAAAAGCTGATTTCCATGTCTTTATGGTATGTAATGATGAGTGGAACCACACTAACAATCCAGGTTTGTTTGGGATTTTTTTTAATACTTTTCTCATTAAATTTTCACCTCCAAGGGCTCACTTTTGAGGGGGGATGAATACATGTGTAAACGGTACTTGAAGAAATGGAAAAACGTGTGTGAAAAAATCTTGATCCCACCCATGTCACTGATGTAATTTTTGAAGATTTCAGTGGTACTTGCATTATATTTATTGGGTTTTACATGACATACACATTTTTGTCTTTCAGGAGAAAAAAAATGTTGGCAGTCCTACAATAATGAATAAAACTGGCACTGGCAAAATTTCTTCCTTCAGGAAATAAGGACTCCTGAGGCAGGTGGGCAGCTGGTGCACTGATATGATGCTCCCTACAGTGCTGGCCAAGATTGTCTCCTCTTTTCTTGTACACTCCCCTTTTTCTCTCTGAATCCATCTGTTGTCTCTTGTCTGTACTTAGACAGCAAGCTCTGTAAGATTTCATTTGGAAGCCATCCTTGTGGTTTATATTTCAGGTGACTCCCGACCATGAAATTCTGGTCCATAATTTGGGCTACTTTGTTAATATTGCTGTCTCTATATCTTTTAAAATTAATACTGATATTCAGGATATTTCCCATAAATGTTCATTTGTAGTTTAATGTAAGCATTGTGAGATTTTTGATTGATTTTGATGTAGTAGTTACAACACACAAAGCATCAGGAGATATTTGAATGAAAATAGAACTTCTACTATTATTCCAGCATTGATCTTAAGAGCTGTATAGGTAAGAAACTTAATAAATAAAATATTCAGTGTGCAAATTTTCTTCAATAATCAATAAGCGTTGAGAACCATATTCATCCTGGAAATAATTAGACTGACCGTCATGGATTTGCACCAGGAGATCATTTAGCCAGCATTGCTTGTGTTGTGCACAGCTGCCCATCAGCTTCCTTTCTACGATCATGTTAGATCTGTAGAAAGTTTATCCCCAGCCCTGCTGATGCTGATTGCCCGGGCCTGTTCCAGAATACATCAGTGCTGGTGGTGATAATAATCACATTGTGTGATTAACAACTACAGAGAGGAAAACTAGGTACAAAAGGAGCTCCGTGAGGTGTAGGAGGGGAGCAGAACTCTGGCAGGACTGCCTGTGTGCGTTGGCTGTGGTGCAGGATGTGGTACCCTGTGTGCGATGCCCACCGCGGTTGCCAGGGAGACCGTGCTGAACGCAGACCTCCCCTCCACCAGGACTTCTGTCATGAGGGGAAACCTGCGGGGTTTCTCTCCAAGGCATGACACCACTTCCACGGTCTGGGATGCTGCTTCCCAAGACCTGTGCATGTCCTTTCCCTGTTCTGTAATCTTTGCTTAAGCGTAAGTCATAAACAAGTGAACAAAAAGAGATATAAAACTGGCTATGCATGTGTACACAAAGTAGTACTCAAAAATAACACAATCAGTGAATTAAATGGTGTAGCTTCTACCCTGTACACAGACTGCTTGAAAAGCCCATACCTGTTGATTCAGTAATGCTTTTTCCTGCTCTTTTCCATGCCTTAATTTTGGGGTGTTTCAGTCTGTGCCCTAACACCTGCTCTTTTAGATATTACCTGCAGCTGCTTTTTGGTATTTTTGTGAAACATGAATGATAGGTGATACGTTTCCTCACAGGATGCACTTTTATCACATTTTGAGGATTATCCAGAATAAAAACTGTAGATTACTGTGTCCCACACTTAGGTAATTAAATAATAAACTGAGTAACAAAGCATATTTTTAATGAAAATATGTCTACTCTCAGATTTGTATTTTTTATTTTTAAATTATTTTATAACATGCATATAGAAAAATAATGAAGTCTATAAAGATGTTTTTTGTCACTGAGATAGAAAAAGGATAAACTAATTTGCACTTCTTAAATTGTTTTTGTCAGGAATAGCTGTACATATTTTCCTTTGTAAGATATGGCACAAGAGGTAGGAATGGAAGTACTTCAATCCCTGACAGATGTACTATTTATGTAACACGTGCCAGTTCATTATCTTATTCTGAGATAGGCAGTTTGTATTTAAAAAAGCAAAATATAAATCTGAAGATGGTCTTGAGGTTCAGTGCACATATTAGAACTGTAGAAACTGTGTTTTCTAAGCCACAAGTATAATGTTGACAAAAATAACTTATTTGTAGAAGGATCTCCAGTTTTCTTGAGACCTGCAGCTGAAGTAGCATCTGAGACTTGAACCATGGGCCTTTTCTTGTGCCTCTGTGTCCTGATGGCAATTCTTCCATTCCTTGTGATCCCCTCCAAGAGAAAATCCAGCAAAATCATTGCAGTGCTGTTGCCAAACTCTGAGGATACCATGAGAACTTTTGCATGTACACATTCAGTGAAATCTCACCAGGCTCAGTCTTCCTGGGGCAGTGGTAGTGTTTTGTGCTCTGCAGTTTCTGTCCTTTCATTTTCTCACCTGTTGTATCTCATTGCTGTTCATTTTAGTGTTAATCCTGACATGATGTTTAGGACCATGTTTTTATTTACAGATATCTGTTTGCCATTTTCCTTTCCACTTCTCCTCTCTTATGTTCTTTTCAACATCAGATCATAAATGTGTAGGGCTGTACTCCCTGTTCCAATGGCAGAGAGTGGTAATTATATCAAAATATGATAAAGCCATAAAACTCAACTGATTTCCTGTCTACCTTCACGCCAAATCTAATTAAGAATTTACATGGGTAGATATGTAATTTCATGATGACATGATATTTTTGTGTATTTTACACTAAAACATTTTAAAATTAAATTTGTTTAATCAAAAGTGTAAGTCAGAAAGTAACATGAGCTGTATGTCTAACTAGCAAAGAGGTGTTAAAAGAAAAGCAACTGAAAATATTTATAAAGCTTTTACTATCATCAAAATGCTTATAAACTGAAAATGCTGCAGGTCAAAGCACCACCACCACCATCAAGTGCACATGCAGTTAGCTCAGCAGCAGTGTTACCTGATCTTCCCCTGCATTGTCTGAGGAGAGATTGCTCAGAGGTGACGGGGCTTTGTGGGCCGCAGTGACAGCCTGCTGCTATTGTTCGTGTGATGTGATACTTTCTGCCAAGTGTCTCATTACTAGGAGGGGACACGGTGTATTTCACTGGGTCAAAACAACTCATCAGACTACTGCTGAACATCACCTTTTCCTTTGGAACAGATTTGGGCCGTTACTGGTTTTGAAGAGAAAAATAAAAAATAAGCACGAGTTACTTTTGTAACCTTTGTAAGAATTCTATTAGAACACTTGCATCCCTGAATAAACACATTTATAGGAAAATATGCCCTTTACTAAAGAAGGAAATTTTTTTTCTTTATAATGGTTTGATCTGTTTTCATAACTCATGTAATTAATGTGCCTTTTCTGTTGTTCATTCTAGGCAGAGAGTTTCTAATGTGGTAATTTAAATCTTCAGAAGATATTTTTAACTGCTATTTCATTAACAATGTCTCATGGGGGAGGGGAGAAATAAGGATATCTACTTTTAAAAGGTAGGAAAACATATGGATAAGTTGCTGATGTATTAAACTATTAAGGGAGGGTGTACGTGGACATTTGCAAGCCACGTGCACATTGACTTGGGTAAAACTGCTTCTCAGGAAGGATTTGTGCCACAGACAGATTAGTGACAGGGCCTTACACCACTGCAACAAAAGCGGGGTTTTGTGCGGTTTGGGTTTTGTTTTTAACGTGGTCCGACTTTAGCTGCTGATAGCAAAGCCCTGGCTCAGCCTTCAAGTGCTTTCACGGTGAGGTTGGAGAGACCCAGGTAACGAGGTCATCTTCCATTTAATTCTAAAATAGGCTTGGAAGTGATTCAGTGCCTGCCAGAGTTAGAGCAGGCTCCACTCCTGTGTCCTGTGGCTTGTGGGGGAGACTGATATGTTCTCCATTAAGATAAAACTTCTCTTTGCCACGGGAAAACATCAGCCTGAGCTAGCAGTCAGTTAATCAGACTATTTACTTTAAAAGGCTTTGGAATATGTTGCAGAAGCACAGCCCCAGAAATCTTTGTTCATGTCAATAGTTTCCCTGCAGTCAGTACACCTGCTAATAAGCACCGACGCACCTGAGTAATGCAGGATTATGTTTTAATTCTGTAATTTGACTGCCCGCTCGTGTTTAATGACGTTTATTTGTAGGAATGATGCATTTTGGAAAGTGAGGTCAGCTGGAACATTTGTTGTGCTCTTCATCTGTCTGCAGCCCTTGATCTTGCAATGTATCAGTCACTAAAGAGAGAACTCATTACTCACCTGTAAAAATGAAATGATTGTAATATTAGTGGATGGTACCCTATGAATATTCTTAAATGTAGGGTGCTTATTGATGCTGATTTCAAAACAACAGGAAAAAATGCTATTAAAGATTTTTAAAATTAGCACAATATCATTGGAATTTTAGTTTTAAATATGCTTTTTATTTTAAAAATAATTTTTATCCTCCATAGAAAAAGTGTTTCAATATGTTAACTCTTTATGTAAAGCAAACATTTTTCTGATGTTTGGATATCATTAAATTGGTAGTGGATGATCTTTTCTTTTGCTGATTGCCTAGGATATTTTCATTCTCAGTTCATACCAGATTCTCACCATTTTATCGGGTAGAAATCTGATATTGTAAAATATATTTGTCCTTGCCAAACACCTCAAAAATAGAAACACACTTTATTTTTGTACACATTTAACACTAGTTAACCCTAGCAGTCACCTCCAATTATTTTCCTGCTTGAGAGAGCGAGCATAAAAATGTAATTATTAAATACACTTAAGTGAAAGACACTCAGACACCACAAAGGCTAACGAGTACATGAAAATAGCTAATTACAAAGACTCTTGCAAGAAAACATGCAGTGTCAAACTAGAAATGTGCATTATCGTGACAAATTTCCTGAAGACAGACCCTTTCCTTGTGGATCTCCTAAGGTACATGTGTGAGGAATGATCTACTTCTATGGCTCTTACAAAAAGGAAAACCAGACTGAAAATAAAAATACAGTCTGAAAAATACAATACCATGATACCTTAGCATTTACATGATCCAGTAAAGATATTTCAACCACCCCACAAAATATTGCATTTCTTTAGCTCTTTGTTAAAGAAAATATGTAAATATGAACTTAGCATAGTTTAAAACACAGCAACGAAGCATCTGTCAAATCTACACCTATTGATGTAATATGTGCACAAGCAGAGAAATAAGCATTTCACAGTGTCCCTGAGCAAAATCATCTGTGACAATTAGCAGGGTGCCGTATTTTTAAATTATAGTTGTCCCAGTTAGCTGTTTCAACAACTATGGCACTGAAAAGGACAATAAGGTTGAAAAGAAACAATTTAAAAAAAAAAAGAGAGAGAGAAAAGTTCTGTAAAACTTAAACTGAAGTAGTAGGTATTTCTGTAATTTCAAGATAAATTTGTGATATTTTTCTACTTCTGTTTTTTTTCCTGCTGCCTTGTGTATAAACATCACCCTTCTATTAAAGGTTGGACTCCATGATCTTGGAGGTCTTTCCCAATCTTAATGATTCTATAGCGTAGTTTTTCTGCCTTTCTATGATGTGAAAAATTAGGGGATTAGTGTTTTAGTTTGGATGAGGTGTGCATTTCATTTCAAGTCAGCCAGCTTTTATCTACACGATAACCAAAAAGATTTTAGATTCCTTCTACATTTTCTAAGAATTACCATTTTAGTCACCCTGTCATTACCTTTAGACACCAGACAAGTTTATTTCCTAAGAGTTACCACTACCTGGCAGAATTTGAAATAGCAGTGTGAGGATGGTGCGGGAGGTTTCTTGGAACTGGATTTTAATGGCTGAGGAAGAAACAAGTAGAAAGACAGGCAATCTGAAATCTGATTTTCTTCTTTGGAAGTGCCACAGTGGATCGCTCCTCATTCATCCCTTGGGAGATGCACCGGGACCTGTGGTGTCTTCATGAAATGAACATTGGCATGAGTAGGCACAAAGCCCCAGAAACCACCACGAGCCCATGGATATTTTCTGTCCTTAGCTGCTTTTAAATCTTTCCAGAGGAGCCAGGCTGTTGAATTTGTAAGTTAAACAGCAAACAATAAACAAATACCTTCCCCCACCTCTGCTCCAGCCTGTCTTTTTTTTTTTTTTTTTAGTCCTGTATTAAATCTGCAAAAAATAAAGTGGAAATAAAAGGTGAAATCTGTGCTTATTTTTGCAAGTGACTCAGTGTAAAATGCATAGAGAAACCTGTGGTTTTTTTAATTGAGGAAACACAGTGCTTCTCAACTGACCTTCCAGTTGTTGCAAAAGGAGCAAAGTGTATGTTTGCTTTAAATTTGAAAGTAATTTTCCATTTACACCCAGCAACAGAAGGTTGGATTTTGGATATATCTAGCAAACATATCTATGGGGAGGGGAGATGGGGAACTTTGAACTATGCTTATCTGAATATGATGGTAATCAGTGGAAACTGATTATAAATTTGAATTTTTATATTTTGATTATAAATTTAAATTTTTATATTTTAAAAGAGCACTTTTTATAAGTTTAGCTCTGATCCCTTTACATGTTTCTGCAGGAATTTGGATCTTGAAAAATTTTGATCCAAATGCAGAATATTGAATGCTTGTTTCTCATAATACAAGTCATACTTAGTGACAGTTACATCAGTTAAAAAAATGCTTTAGATAAGGAATTGTGAGGGAAAAAAAACCTTAATTTTATCCAGTCTTATGTCTGTTTTGGAAGGATAAATATTGTAAGTATAAAATATTTCAGCCAATGTGAAAAACAGTAAAGTAATACTATAATTTGAACTCCTACAATTTGAATCCATAAATTAATTTCCTGCTTAACAAATTATTAAGCACTGTGGGAAAGACTAAAGACTGTGGCCTGCAAGTTTTAAAAAAATAAAAATTTAAGTGGAACCTTTGCTTGTTCCACCCTCCTCATGTTGATCTGTACTTGCTGCTTGTACTTGTCAAATTAGGTGAAGGCCTGGACACCTGCAGTGGTCACGACAACACGTTGCCAACCAGCTTCTGGGTTGTTTGGATTTCATAATTTCTACCCAGGAAACTCAACTGAAGCCTGCACAGCTCTCCCATCCAGGTGACAAGGAAAAACTCTGCCTTCCTCTTTGCGTCGGCTCTGGCAGTCACTGAGTGTTTTCCTGACCCAAGAAAAGCCTTTTCTGCCAGGTGAGCTGAATCTGCTAAATGGGATGTTCAGTGCCAGCAGTGGAGAGCTATCACTGGGGAAATTTAACCGGTCAGGAAAGTTGTAAGAGGCCAGTTCTGTCCCTTTTCACAGCGATGAACTGGGAGTGTGGCTTGCTGTTCCATGCAATTGCACCTATGTTATTAGGGACTGAGCACGGGGCCTGCTGGATGGAATTACAGCCCTGTGGTCTTGCCTTCTCCTGTCCTTATCTTTGTGGCTTTGCTCTAGTAGCAGAGCCTTGTTCAGGACTCAAACTTGTTCAAGAATTAAGAGCCTAGCTGATACCAACAACTCATAAGCTGATACCAACAACTCATAAGCTGATATAAACAACTCATACTGGCTGTAAAAAGTGTTTTGATGATATAGCTTATAGCAGTTTGATGAGTAAAACAAATTGTTCTAGCCAAAGCATTTTCAGTCTGCATCTACACTTGGGATTTTGATAACAAAAATAGCACAAAATGTCATTGGTAGGTGTTCTGCCAAAAGCTTCTAGACTGTGTTTGTCCTTAGATCATTTCTTTTTGCTGCATAATAGATTACGTCTGTTGGAAATATCTTCTTCTTCTAACTTCTGTTTCTTTTTTCCACTCAGAGCACTCACACCTAACTAGTGCTTATCCTCGGTGAAGGCTTAGAAACGAGGAGGAACAGGAGCCCACGGAGGTGTATGTTTCAATGCTGAACTTTATAAATGAATCTAAATGACACAGGGCCTCCTTCCACTGAGTTACTTAAGTACTTTGAAACAAAACACTCCCCTCCAAACGGTATCAGTAGTCCACAGTACTTACAGGTGTAACAGGAGTTTCCACATTAACCCCTCAGTTGCCTACCAGCACAAACGTGCCTGCCAAGAGAAAATTAGGACAGGGAAGTGTTTGTTGTTTTCCAGGTGACAAAAAAATCATGTGAGGGCTTCTCAGACACAGTCATATTTAACCTCTGATAGAAATGTTCATCAGCGTGTTTAAAGCTCGCTGATACATCTAATGTTGTTTTAATGTGCTTTGTGGGCACTTAAAACTTTTTTGTGGCCAAAGTAATCCTTAGGAGTCACTGATGGAGGAGGTTCAGCACTTCGGCTCGCACTGGCTCTGGCCAGCCCTCAGTCCTAACGCTGACGAAATGTGCAGTGGGTGAGGAAACCTTTAATTGAAACAACTCCCAAAGAAGGGAGCTTATTGAGGGAGCTTGTAAGGAAATAAGGACACATAATGGATCTGGAGAGGGGTGCTGTGCTCCACAAAAGCAACTGAAGGAGTTTCAAAGAGATTTGAGAGTTTGATTACATGCTGATGATACTCCTGTTGCAAGGTGAGTGGAAGTCTAGCTTGATCTAATTAGCAAAAACTGGAACATGAGGACAGAACTGACAGTGCTGGGATGTTTTGGGAGGTGCTGTCATTTAGCAAATGTGACCAACTCAAAATTCCGGTGAGAGAACAGTATGATAAGAGAGGTTAATGAGACCAAAGTCACCCCTCCTTTTCTAAATCTAAATTAAAATCTGTTTCTGAAAGTCAGTTAAAACTGTGCATATGTATCAGTGGAACACTGGATTCATAATTTTGCCTGTTAGTAGAGGATTGGTATCATTCAAATTTACAACTGTATTTGGATTGTTTTGGTTATCAAACTATAAGAAGGTGCATGGTGAAACATGAGAAAATTACTAGAAATAGATCCTAAAAAACAGCTGGAAATATTATGTTGAGACTTGTCAATGGATCACAATTTGGGGTGATGTACACCAATTTAAGTTTGCGGGTGAAGTACAGATGGAATGAGCATACATTTAATGCTTCTTTTTTTGTTAAGCCATTTTAGAGTTTGTATGGTTAAGTAATCAACAAGAATGTTTATCAACATTTACTGTCTATTTATATGTTAATAAAATGTGTAGAAATAATTCCGTAGGATGTTATTTTTTAGGAGCTTGATTAATATTTCTAAAATTAGTAAGCAGCTCTTGAGAGCTATAATTTACTACCATTGACACCCACCTATTTCTTCCCCAGCCCTAAATTATATGGCTCATTACTTACAAGACTGAGTATTGGTGGTGTTGTGGTAATAACTCCAATGCTAGGTTTTAGTACTTCTGTACTATAAGTCTGTCTTCTCCAATTAATTAATTCAAATTCTGACTTCACATCCCAACAATGTTTATTACAAGGATTGGTCTTAAATAAAGGTTAAAATCAAGCAGACACGTGTTGAAAATACTGCAACAAGTAGTGAGAAAAAATAGCAGAGTACGTGTAGTTGTGCGAGTAAATAAAGAAATTCTTTGTTATTTTTGGCAAGAGGTGGAGAAGCATGTGATGTCCAGTTGTAGCTGTAGCCAAGGATTTATCTTGGGGCTAAATACTTTATAGGCAAACAGTAATTCCTTTTTCGCCCCACATCAGCTGAACACTATTTTGGGTCAAGAATGCTGTTTGCAGAAGTTGCCCAGTCCTACAACCAACCACTAATATTTAAGTGATGTATAGTATTAGGGACATGTTGTTACTGAGGGCGTATCCTGTTATTTTGTGAAGAGTTGAGCAAGGCAAAATGCTGAACTGTAATGCAGGATGCAAACTGGTCAATACATTTGCTCCGTCCTGTTACCTCTATAGCTAGTGGTGTCTCTGATGGGCTCGGGCTAACGTGGCAAGGGAAGGATATCTCAGAGCAGATCTGGAAGGCTGGTGCTTCACAGTTATTTTCAGGGCTGGCTGGGGAAGTGTCTTCTTTCTTATAAGGCACGAGCACTCATTTAAATGAATTGGGAGTTCACATGTTCATTCTCACCTTGTCATCGTCTAAGCTCCACGTCTTGAGTCAGGCCTTTCCCCTGGCACCAGTTTCCTGATCGCTATGTACGTTATCTATCTGTGAATAGTGTTACGGGAGTTGGCAGCTAACGAGGTGGGAAAAAGAGCTCACCGTGCGGGGTGTGGTGATTGGGATGGCCAGCACTGGAGGACTATTGGGGGTTTTACAGGTGCTCCTCGGGGAGCCCCCACAAAGCACGAGGTTGCCTTTCTCCGGGTAGTGACAGACCGGGACGGGGAGAGAGGAGAGTTCGCGGTAGGAGCATCTCAAGTTGTCCTCCCAGGGCTTCCCGGGGGGACCGTCAGCTGGAGCTAAGGAGGCTCCGCCGCTGAGCTGCTGCCAGGGGCGGTGACGGCCACACAGCTGCCTCGGCCGGTCGATGCGGGAGGGCCGGAGAAGTGCCCGGCGTTACTCCCCGTGGACCGGGCCGGGCGGGGAGCGCGGTCCGAGCGCTGCCGGCGGGCTCGGGCTCGGGCGGCGGCGGCGGCTGCGGCGCGCGGCGGGGCCG
>QWTY01031288.1:2331-16866 GCA_008033365.1 Pseudorectes ferrugineus
TCCCCCCCCCCCCCCCCCCCGAAGTTTGACTGAATTCCCAGGTCACACATTTAGATGCATCAGTCTGCTAAAAATGTTTCCAATAAACAGCAATTGAAGTATAAGGGTAATCCCATGAGTATGTAGGTGTTAAGTCCAAAACAAAGTAAATTTTTTCCTATTGATTTCATTGCTCCATTTAATAAAACTATAGCTCAGCATGTAAAGTGGTTTGCTTTTTACGCTTCTATTTATTTTGATGTTTCTGGAAAAGTGAAGACATCCTGCAATTCAAATTCTCCTTGGTAAAATATACAGTATAATAATTCTCTCTGTTCTGTGCTGTTACATTCTGGTGCGTCCCAATGGAGTACTGTTTTGCTGCAGGTTTAAGCTTACTGTGGGCTTGCAAAATATCAGTCCAAACGTATTTCAGAAATTCATTTGCTGACAGTAACATAACTAACAGCTTATACTAACAAAAAAAAAATTTCTTGAGTTTAAAATCTGTATTGTTCTTTCCAGCTCAGACTTAGCATTCTTAGAAGACTTAATTTTGCATTTAAAAAAGTGGTATTATGTAGTCTGAACAATTTATCTTATTTGAATAAATGGGGACTTCCTTAGCTAGCTGTGGAGTGAAATAGTTTAAAAACTACTTATATTTAGGAGGATAATGACTGCCATAGCTATTACAAATTCAATAAAAAATATTAATTCAAAGAGTTCACTTATGTTTAAAGTACAAGCAGTAGGATCAGTTTCAAATGGTGTCAGATGAGGACAAGTACATGAACTGTTCCCAAGTTCTTCTACTGAACAGGATCCTAGTAGAAATTTACTTGTACAACAGTATCTTCACTTGATACAACTTATTTTGCTTGTAGGTATTTAAAGTCCCCATGAGCCACAGATATTTTGATTTTAGCCAATATGAATTGCTTAGAGTTTGTTGAGAATCTATAATATGTAACCTTTTATGCCCTAGATGATACTTAATACGTACACAAAATCACTGTCACTGAATCGTCATCCCCGTACAAACAAAGACTCAAGTGATGTTATGTAAGAGCCTGGTGTTAGTGATAACAAATATATTTAACTTTATGCAGTGAGTTGTGTTCTACTGTGAAGGATCTGCTACTTAGTTTAGAAGTGTCTAGGTTCAGTAGGTTCGCAAAAGTTATTTCAGTGCGTGTTCTGAAATACTGATTCTCAGAGTAACTTCCCCATTCCCCTTTTCCCTTTGGCCCTTACCTCAGTTTTCTCTCCTTTCTCATTCTCTGATCTGTTTGAGCAATTCCCCTTATATTTAAAAACTTAAGAGTGGTGCTATCTCCACTGAATTATGTTCCAAATCCTTAAGTGTTTTTGCTGTCAGGAAAACGTAAATCTAACTTGCAAATTCATACTAGCAAGGTGTAAGTTTGTTTTAACTTTGAGCCTCATGGCCAAACAACAGATACATTGGGTCCTAAGATCTTCAGACCTCTGACAGGAAAACAAACACTCTACAGAAGGGTAGGCAGAGAATTCTGTTTGCTTTTTTGGATTAGCTACATGTCTTGACCTTTCAATGACTTCAGCATTTGAAAAAGTCATTGCTGTAGCATGCTGATGAAATCAGCTGATGTTGACTCTTCTGCATAACCACATCTGCTGTACTTTGTCCAAGAATTGGAAAAAAAAAAATCACGTTATAGTGATTAGAAATAAAAGATTTAACACATTAATATCAAAAGAGTAATTATCAATGTATAACTTTTTTTTAATGAAGCATAGGTCAAATGTGTAGAGGCATTAATTGCTCAGTACTGTCCTGAGTGTAGTGAGACACTGATGTCATTAAATAAACCCTTGGTTTTAGTAATGTTAAATACAGTGACCAAGGGTCATTGAAGGTGTGTCAGTTCTTAAAAATGATCTGCAGTGAAATACAGCCATTACATTACACTGTGGATTTCTCCTCAGCCATGCTAAGCTTAGTAAGCTGGGTGTGAGATAAAGCACTTGCCACTTTCTCTCAATAACCACAGACAAGTACCAAGTTGGAACAGCCAGCCATTTGCACTAATTTAACTGAGCTTGGTCGGAGTTGGCCAAGACTCACAATTCATGGACGGAATTCAAGTGAAATTTTACATTGGTGAGGAACCCTAATTAATGCAGTGTCTGGGTTAAGCAAACTGAACTGTTTCTCTTCTGCAGCATGTGTTTTGTTGTACTATTTCCTGAAGCCAGTGAACCACATCAATGTTTTTTATTTAAATTGCTATGTGATGTTCTAAGTCGTGCCATGCTGCTTTGGAAGTAATTTACACCAGTACACTGATGATTACGTGAGTTTTCTGAACTGGTTCCATTTGATTTCACGATGAAGTTTGTCACTTGAATCAGGCCTGACTCTGCTGTGGCTCCTACAGAAGGGGAGCTTACAACTATCTGAACAGAATTCTATTTCTAAAGGCTGAAAAAGTATGCAGTAACCTACAGTTGTTGACACACCTGATTTAACTATTCCAATAGTAATCCCTGGAGTTGGGATATTGCATCCAGGCAGTCTCCTGTAGAGGCAGGAGTTCTAGTGCTTATCACAAATGGTAGGGGTTGTCTCCTATCCATGAGTTTAGAAATGATGAAAGAAGAATCTTTATCATGAAACTGTTGGAAGTAGTTTGCACCTTACTCCAATACTCAATATTTACACAGTACAGATAGCTCATGAAATAAAGTATATGAGCACAACAAGCAGGAGTTGCAGTGATGTACTAACTGTTGTAGTTATTAGATGGCACTGCTCCTGAAAACTCTGGGCTCTCATGAAGGCAAAGGGGAGATTCAGAACTGGAATCTAAGGCAGAGGAAAAATGTGCATTTTCACATTTGCTGCAATACTAACAGTGAAGGCAAGAAAAGCTTTGGAGAAAAGTCACCTGCACATTTGGTATAAACATCTGTTCTTTAGTTACGTCTGTCAAATCACCAACTTTCAAAGACAAATCTAATAAATTACTCAAAGTTCCTGTAGACAAAAATACTTGTGCAAAATTGCTTTCTTCAAGGCCTTTGATGTAGCTGGTACTTAGCCTTGAATATATAGTTAGTAACTTCCCCTGGCTAATAATAGTTCCCTAGATGCTTCCCTCATAGCAGTGTGGTCAGAACTGGTCACTGGTCTTAAATAATTCAGTGCTTACCTTCTGTGCAAGCCTCAGTAGGAAGGCAGTAGTTACTGAATGTGCCAAAAAATTCAGTTTTGCTGCTGCCTTTCTAAACATAACCAGAAAGGTCATAAATGGATTCTACTATTCATTCAGGCACTAGAAGAGTGGGAAGCTGAACCCACATCTTCAGGACAGATCACTGATCACCATTCCATAGGCTGTTTTGGGAAGCTGAGAAACCTGGTTTTTCTGCTGAAGATGCCTTTTGTAGCAGAGAATTTACATATGGAAAACACATGTCTGGTCTATGGCTGGCACAAAAGAAAGAGTGCCAGTCTGCTTCCAGCTCCAAATACTGTCAGACAGTTCTCTTCAGTACAAAATGCATCAACTAGTCCTTTGAACAGAAACCAGAACTTCAGTGCAGTCTTAACTTGACCCATGGCTGCTTCTGTTGGTAATAAAAACCTGTTGCATTAAACTAACTGTACAGTGCTTTTAATTTCTGTGGCAAGTTAGGAAAAAAAAATGGCAGCTGTTTTGAGAGCCATAATGTAAAACATCACTGCCACGTGTCCAGACATAACTGTTAAATCTAACTAGAGTAATAAAGACCAGGAGGCCAACTCATGTTGGCTGTGACTTTGTGAATTTAATCATAGAACTGAATTATGTGGTTTCTAGTCATGGCAAATGCACAGTACAGCCAGGTGAACCAAAAGGAAGTTGAGCTGTGCTGCTCATGGGGAGTACATTGAGGTGTGGGAAGTTGCAGCAACATCTGAATTATAGGATGTAGTTACACCTGCATAAAATATCCACTATATCAGGGTCTCTGAAGGGCCTTGAGCACCACATACAACTTCTGACCATATGACCCAAATGATCCTCATCCTATTTTTTTTTAATCCCCAAAGTATACGTCCAAATTATTTAAGGCCCAGTTATTTATGGCTACTGCTTGCAGCATTCAGGAGGTAGAGTTCATTCCTCACTCTGACCCTAGCATCAGGGATCCTTGATCCTAATCCTACTACTCAGAGAGAGTCCTAGATAGTCTGTGTGCAAAATAGAAGCAGTAATTTGGACCAACTACCAGCACAGAAAAGTAACAGCTATAAATTTATGCCATGAGGAAATTGGAAAGGAGGCTTCTATTTTCTTTGCTAAGCTCTGACCCAAAGTTGTCACTGAGATATCAGTGGGCCAACAATGTAGCTCATTGTCACAAGTCTTCATACCAGATAGATATTCCTTGTAATGTATCCTTGTAATGAGTGGCAGTGTGCCTGCCTAATGTGACAATTGGTACATTTGCAAGTGTGATATACTTGATATTTTAATCTTTATTTATGCAGGGACTCAAACCATTAGTTTCCACTGAATCCCCAGCTCCGACTTTTGGGACAAGTAAACCTCCAGATTTATCAGCAATTGAGTCTTTCTTGGGTACAAACAAGGTGCCAGACCTACAGAAAGTTTTTCAGGTAATGACAACTTTGAGAGTAACTTAAAAAAAAACTGGAGAGTGGGACATATCCATCCTTATTTTAACAGAGCTAACTACTTTTGCCATTCTACAATACCTAAATTCTGTAAAGTCTAGTCAAGAAACTGTCAAATACAGTAAAACCTGTGTACTTGTACTATACTACAAAGTATATATATGCCTTGTATAGGAGATAAATGCAGAAAGTGGATAAATGCAGTAACATTGTCTCCTTGCTGACTGCAGAAATTGTTGTATTATTTGACTATTGGAAGCACTTTCTCTCTGGGAATCCAAGTGTATGCCTTAAAGCAAATGTGTAGGAGCAAAGCAAATCATTACTGTTTTGTGTCTAATAATTTGAATGTTGCTGAAGCTGTTTATCGTGCAGTATAAGAGCAGCACAGTAAAGTTTTCAAAGCCAGTTTGTTAGCTATGCAATTTCTAAATGTAGTAGGACTTTTCTTAAAACAAATTAGTTAAGCTTTTTTTTAAGCATCAAGAATGTGCTTTATATAATGTTCCCTTTTCTCTCTTACATGCCACTTCCATTTGGAATGTGTCAGTCTGACTTGGTGAATAATTTTTTATACATATCTTTTCACATTCTGTTGTTAGTGACACTTTTCCCATCCAGGTCCTCTTGAGAACCATTTCAAGATATATTCTTTCTGCTTGCACTTAACAGCTTTGGCTAACAAAATTAACTTGACTTCGCATTTGTCTTGCTAGATAAAACCCACATAATACACTTGGTTGTAGTGAGCCTATTTGTCAGGAGGTTTCCCTCTCGGAAGTCTCTTGATTTACCCAAGGTAGCTTATTTCTTAACAACCTCAGTATGGGTGTTAATTTCTTTTTTGCTTGTTTTCTCCTTGAACTCTTCCCACAGAGATCAGATGGGCTGCCAGTACACCTGAAGCGAGGACTTCCAGATAGGATGCTCTATCGGACCACAATGGCTCTGACAATAGGAGGGACTATCTACTGTCTGATAGCACTGTACATTGCCTCACAGCCAAAAAATAAATGAACCACACCTCATGGGACTCACAGCACTCCTCTGACAGATCTCCTGCGTGTACCTCTTTGCACTTAAATCTGTTCCCTGTGATCACATAAGGTTCATTATTCAGATCAAATTTCTTGGAGGAAACGTTTTTAAATCAGTTGCCTTATGTATTCTGAAAAACCAATATAAACAGAGAAATACACAATTTTAACATATGGTTGTAGCTTTTCTTGTCTTACAGGAGTTTATGAACAGTTGGAGAAAGTTAAGCTTTTCCTTCCTTCCCTCCCCCAACTTAAACAATGTTAGAGGGAGGACAGGACAAGTAATTTGTGGGCTATGCACCACATT
The DNA here is from genome assembly GCA_008033365.1 of Pseudorectes ferrugineus. Taxonomy (NCBI): domain Eukaryota; kingdom Metazoa; phylum Chordata; class Aves; order Passeriformes; genus Pseudorectes; species Pseudorectes ferrugineus. The sequence continues at coordinate 8,327 of QWTY01031288.1, forward strand.
CCTTAGTGGAAGGATGCTGCTAGTTTCCAAAACACTAAAAGCAAATAATTTAATTGTTATAGCATACTGGGAACCTCTTTCTGTCCTATACAGGTCATTTTACGTAAGCAGCTGGCAATGGAACTTTTCCAAATGCTGGTATATTATTTAATAATATACCACCTCTGGTGGTAGGACAAAGGGCTTGTCTCCCTGGAGCATTTAAAGTGGATTTATTCCATAGCTTTAGCATCACTGTATGCAGCAGAGTGCACCATTATGGTAGCATCAGTTACACCAGTTTTTGGACTTTCCTTTGTCAAACTGTATTATCATGCAATAAAGATAACTACATGAATACTAAAACAGACAAGTCTCGAAAGTTTCAGACCATTTCAGCACGCCTGGTAGTAAAATAAACATATTGGTACACTTCTGAGTTCAGCTTGTAGATCTCAAATCAGAAAATTGATTCAGCTACCTTATTGTCATCTTTTTGAGATGGTAAATCTCTTAAAACCCTCTCCCAGACCGCATTGTGTGTTCAACTATAATTTCTGGTGAAACAGGTCACTGTCATAACTCAGCTGCTTATTATTTTCAGTGCCTGCAGATAGCTATTTATGTACACACATTCACACACATTTTCTTTGCTCTGTGGATGGGAGAGACAAGCCAATAAAACCCTTTATGTATTCCCTTTCCCTTGTAACAGCATAGCCTTGAACTGCAAGTTTCATACAAGTCTTCACAAAAAGCATCCTCTAATTTCATAGCTCGTCCTCTGCCCCTGAACATTGATTTGCTGGCCACTGTAAAGACCCATCTCCCAGAACTGTGCAGAAACAACCTTCAAAGTAAATATGAAAAATAGTTGATAAAGGAAACTAAAACTGCCTTTTTTCAATCTTTTACTAAAAACATTCTGATTTTTTTCCAGTTAAGTTACATCAAAGCCTTATTGCTGTTTCATAGGAAAGAAGATAGCTGCTTATACTGTGATCTCAGGTTTCAGTCAATGTTGGTATTTCAGGATGGGAGTGATTTAAGTCAATGAAAAATAATTTTGTAAGGACAGCAGGAGTCAAAGAATAGCAGAGAATAAATTCTGCAGGAATTAACAGTTGTGTTGTCTCTACTGATAAAGTATTTTCTCAGTAGCCCATGCTTCCATGGCACTAAATCTTGTGCTGTAGGCTGTTAAATACTACAAAAAAGAAAAAAAGAAAGAAAAGGAGAGGGAAAGAGAAAACAGCACAGTAGGTTGTTGTCTGTCTTCCCTACATGCCATCTATCAAGCACTGCCTACAAGAATTTTCTAATAAAGGATATTTTGCACATAAACTTGACAGGTAGATTTTCATGAAGCTGAGCTTTGCTCAGAGTATTTCCATGCGCTTAGTTTTCTGATTTGGTTTTGGTTTTATTGGCGGGGTGGGTTTGGGTTTTTCTTTTTTTTGGTTTTGTGGTGGGTTTTTTGTTTCAAATCAACTATTTTTAGGGCTCATCTAGAGAGTAACAACTTTCTGCTTGTTGCTAAAGCAGATGTGGATAAAATAACCAAGCTGTTATCCCACAGCTCATTAGCCAGTGGGAACGCCCTCGTGGAAGGAATGACAGCCTTAGCACTCAGGCCCAGCTTGCTTAAAGGAACTCAGCTAAGACATTGGGTTCATATCTTGCAGCTAGAGGTCATGGCTGAAGCCATGGGTATCAGAATTGCCCTGAGCCTCCCTTTTTCCAGCTCTTCGTCAGCCGCTAAGAACACGTGCCAGAGTGACAAAAACCACCCATCAGATTTTGCAAATAAACAGAGACTACATAATCCATTGCACCTTCCCCCTCCCTCTTCCCCCCAGTGTCTGGATTTTGAAAAACTATTTTCACTTTGCCCTTCTCGCAAAAACTGACCCAGTTGAAGCAGGATGAGAGTTCGGCTTCAGCTTGTGAGATTTGCACCCCTGGTTCAGTTGGGGGTTAGAGAACAAAGAAGCTTTTCTGCAGCCACTGAGTACAGCTCCAGGTCTGAGAGAAAGGGCAGACTGCATTTCTATGTTCCCTCTGCAAAGTGCTCTGAAAAACAGGAAAGCTTCCAAGCTGTAACCACGGTAGTCTGTGGCAGCAAAATCTTGCCCCCTTCCTCAATTAGTTTTGAGATCATCATGAAGAAATTGCAACATGGTAAATCCTTTTTCTTCCTAGAGGAAAAAACTCTTAAATATATCTATTTTAAAATACTGATGCCAGACTTCTGTGAGGATTCAAGAGGGTCCAAGTGTTTTGAATTATTATTTGTGATACAGAGACCTAATCATCATCTTAAGCCTTCAAGAACACCCTTACCTCTAAAAGGAATAGTCTGACCCTGGCCTGATTGTTAAATAAAGTCTTCAGTAAGGAGAACCAGGGGTCACTTGCAGCTTCAAGGCTACTTCAATATTGTGAGTTGTCATCCCCAGAAGTAAGAATTTGATGGGAACTGCAACTTCATTATAGTGTTATGTTCTTGTTTTTAAAGACCCTCTCAGTTTTGTATTAGAAAATATTCAACCTACCAACACAGAGGACTAGGGGAAAAAAAAGCATTTTTAAAATGATAGCTTATACTCTAGTGTTTTGGTTTGAATGTATATTAGAGAATAAATTATAATAAGCTCTCATACCCCAAGGTGCCAAGTTTGGAAGCGAAAGCAGCTGAGATTTAGAATACACTGGAACAAAATTATCTCATGGATAATCATCCATCCCCCATGGCATTATCTGATTGTTGAGAGACACTGGTTTTCCTTCTTAAATGTTTTCTCTGGCAACCTGGATTCAATAGTTATATCTTTGTAATGGTTTTTAAATAAGATCTCCTCCCCTACCTTTTGTGTGGGAGTAGTAGAATAAATGCGTTTGAGAAGACGTTGATAGTATGCACATACGTCTTTCAGCTGCTTTAAAAATTAAAGTGTGTTAAGGAGAGGATTCCTCCGCAGTATTTTAGTGTGACCATACAGTCTCAATAGGCTTTTGCCTTGATATTTTAAATTGTCAACAGACTGATTATTTCCATACTGAGACATTAACTGTTTGATCTTGCCTTAAAGCAAAGCTTTCAAATTAAAAGGCACTGTAAGGAATAAAAACATGAGAAACTAGAAAATTTGGAATCTAATCTTACAGACCTAAAAAAAGCCCAAATGAGTGTTAAAGGACTATTTCTTTGCATACATGTACATGGTACTTATTCTGTCTTTATCCTCCTTTCTGCCATCCAAGAGGCTTTAAGAATCACAGATCAGATGGGGGGTTTTTTTGGTGACTCCTCTGACAAACCACTACCCCTGCAGATCCTAAAATTTGAAAAATTAAGATGCCTTTCTACAAAAAGAAAAATGGGCATGTATTAGCTAAGTTGCGTGTAAAATCATGCTAAACTGCTCTAAAAAAGGTGCAAGATATCTGCATTTTATGACATAGTATATTAAATTTTTCACCTCTTCAGCCCTTCACCTCAGTGAAGAGTTTCACAAGGAAGCCAAAGCTTGATCTCTGTTTTAAAATGGACAGTGGGAAGAATTTGCTTGTATTCTAAGCATTAATGTTAAGCAATAGGCACAATAAACAACCTTTTAAGCATTTTGCATATTCAGTACCAATTTCATCTTCATTTATAAAAGATCATTAATTTGAAACAATTCCAGTTAGCTGCAGTGTAAGTGATGCACAGATTGCTAAGAGATAGAAGCATATTTGCTGTGAGAGGGTGTGCAAGCATTCCTGTGGATCAGGAAATAGGGTATATGCTGTCAAGCATCGGTGTGGCATCTCAGTAACACCAGATCTTATCTCCTGGTGCTTCTCACGTGATCCCAGACTGCTTTTGGATATGGCACTAGACAGAAGAAACCATTTTTTTTGTACATTAATTATCTCAAAATACAAGACAGTTGAATTTAAGTGTCTGTTTCCTCACCCAGTCTATTGCAGGCAGCCCAGATCTGGGCTACAAGAAGGCAGTCATCATCCTCTGGCTCCAAAGAGACATGATACTCCCTGATAAAATATTTTTTCTGAATGATTTTGCCCGGTGGATTCAGTGCTGCAAAACTGGGGAGGTGGGAGAGAGGGGGAAGTATTTTTCCTCATTTCACATCAGCTGCATACCACTCTCATTTTTTCCCCTTCCTCACTCCCACACTTTTATTCTGAAGACCATGAAAATTTTTCTAGTTACTGCCTTTTTTTACAGCATTTCTTACATATTCTGTCCCACAAAAGAAATGAAATTGTTTCTAAGGGCTTCAAGAGAACTTCTGAAATATTCATATCATATTCATATAATTTGTCACATGTATTTTTTTCTCTGCAAGCTGGAACAAGCCCTGGAAGTCTCCTTTGTCAAGTACACGATCCTATCAACCCACAGAAACCCTGCCTTCAGTGAGAAGTGCTTGAAAAAGCTGTTCTACAGGTGTGCAAATGTAGGGGCATCAAATGACTCGCTGCTTACAAGCACCACACTGTATCTCAAAAAAGAGGAAACACTTCTTCCCTGCAACATTCTTACACTTCAAGCCACGTTACCTCAAATGTATTTTTGTACCTTCTTTCATATCTTCCTTACAATTCAGTCACACTCATTCATTTTGCTATAAGTGCTTTATCTATTTATGGTGTGGTGCCTCAAACCTCTTGGATACCTTTCACCACTGAGCCCTAATTTTGAGCACCCAAATTGGAAATTTAGGCATCAATTATAGTGTGTGTCTATGACAAAGCTTTCATTTGAGGCACAGAGACAGCTGACTGCATCCATAGCAGAGTTCAGTACAACCTGCCAGGCTTAGCCAGATGTTCTTCCAACCACAGGAAGCCATTCTTACCCTTTTGAATGGTTCTTGTTACCCGTGAGGAAGATCATCTGTGTAATCTTTAGTTGCTTACCTACTCACAAGAGAAGACTGTACATTGTCTAATCCACAATACTGCATAAACACAAATTGTGTCTTCCTTTAAACTAAAAGCAGAACAGCGCTCTGGAAGGAAACAAAGAGAGCATGTTTGGTGGAGTGAAGAGCTTGTAAATGTCAATTCCACCAACTTGATCCTGACTTGTAGCAAAGAGAGCAAGACTAATGAAATGCAGCTTTTCTAGCACAAAGAACAAGTGCTACATATTAAAGCTTGTTCTTGCATAAGCTTAAGGAAAATTTATTAGTCTTCTAATTGGAACTGATTAAGCAATTCTGCTCATATGCAAAACAAAACCCACACTTCATCACACTCATTGTCAGCAGCATAACCCTGCAGAATTAACAGGAGGCTAGACTTTAGGCTCTTACAAAACAGTAGCAAAACCCTATTCTGCAGTCAAGCAGGTTGGAGTCCACATAAGGTTCATAAGGTGGAGAAAATAAGCAGCTTGTAGCACTGTATCCTTACCCTGTCTTTTCAGAGACGCACATTTTCAAAACAAACCAAAAGAATGATTTCTGGCATTCTCAGAGACTTGCAGGTTTCACCTGGAGCTCTTTCTGAAGCTCTGTAACAACTTTCCATGGCCACTGGGGGATGGCTCACTAGGCAAAGGACTGAGTTTTTGCTTGGACACATTCCCAGCTATGCAAAACCTCACAGATAATGCCTGTCAAACCTGCCCGCAGAGAAGCTGTGTATTTGATCTCTCTGTACTGAAACATGTATAAAATGCAAGCATAATATCCAAATGTGACAGTATTAAAATGCTAGAAAATTCCAAAAGACACATGCCCTTCAGGAAATTTATCAAGTGTGTGGCATATCTTTAATTTCTCTGACCAATAGCTTGCAATAAAAAACTGTGGTATGGATTTCCTGGATTACAAACTTAAATCCTATGTTCTTTATTTAAATTGTATTGGATAAACCAAACTAAGGGAAAACAGAAAGAACCTGTCAGTTGCAGTATTAACTAGAGTCATCCCTTCTCCCTGGTTTGCTGCTCCTCATCCCCAGGAGATGCTTTTCCTGCCACTTTTCCTGGAAGCGGGAAGCAATAAGTAATCATGCACCTGTATACAGTATGATTTTTCTTTGTTCTAGAACAAGGGAGACTGGGTGACCATAGAATAACCAGCTTGTTTCCATGACACCCCTTTCTTTCTTTGTGGGTGCAACCAAACAGCTCGACTCTGCAGTTTTCTCCAAAACTGTAGTGCCTCACATGCCTGACAGGCCTAAGGAGGGAAAGGCCTTCACGGATCCTCTGGCTCATCAACAGCAGGCCCATGGCTGGCACTTAGGTAAGAGCAGCAAGAGAAAAGGGGAAGTGATACTTGCTGTCCCTGGAAACAAAGCCACCAGGACTACATGAAGCTGTCACCTGTAAAAAGCACCATGGAATGCCAGCAGGTCTACCAGGAACATCTCTTGTGGCCATGTGTCCGATGGTTATTCCATATATACACATATGTGTGTGCGTTGATTATTTCAACTCTAAGTTTTGGATTTTCTGTTTCCAAAATTCAGCAACTTTCACCAGCTAGATGACAATCTCTTGTGTGAACACTTGTATGTGTCCTTTAGTTTTTGCATACTGTAAACTCAAAAGATCACCTGATGCATACATTTGATCAGGATCACTGATCTGTGTTTATCTTTCAATCTCTTTAAATTTTGACTAGCTGCGTAAGAGTCTTCAAATGCTCAGTCAAGCCCAAACTGCTCTTTTAACATCCCTTGCTTTTATTAGGTATTTCTGCTAAGCTTTTTCAGGATAGCTATAGTATCTTGTATTAGCACTTCTGATCCTGATAACTGAGCCTTAGAGTTGCTGAACTCAGTGCACGAATGAGGAATTATGTGCTTTGTTTCTCAGAGCTAACACACAGATATGCATACACAGTGCCTACAAAGATGCTTCTGGTTTGCAGTTGTACATCTGGAAAAATATATTTCCAGGAAGAGCAATAAATAAGGAAATGGAATCTAGTACCTGTAACAAACATTTTGCCTGTAACAAACAGGTTTGCACCACTGGCTTGAAAAAATTGAAGTTATATGAAATCCAACAAAATCTGTCTTCATAAGACAAAGGAAAAGTTTAAAACCCCACTTTTTATCCAATATGTTGAAATCCATTCTAAACAATTTGGAGTTTAACTATTACTGCACTCTCAAACTTCATATTTTAACATACATTAGGCAAAAATGCACTAAAAATGCCTTGCTACTCCTTTTCTCATTAAATAATTGTTTCAGTTTTACACTGTGAGGAGAGGAGGTGCACGACTGCTCTCCTGGAGCCGCAAACACTGGAGACACGATGGTCTCCAACCGAGCTTGTGAAAGGTCTCAAACAAGTGGTTTTCTACTCATGCATTTTTTTGTGCAAAAATTGCAAAAATCCTATATGCTATCATTTTTAGGGTCGGCTTTGCTAGTACACACAGTGTTAGGCCAGAACTAGAAGAGCCCTGCCAAGCTGCCATAAATCAGATGGATCCTGTCCACTGGGGCTGAATCGGAATAAGTCTTGTTTCTGGCAAGGTATAAACTCATTTTTAGATTGTCTTTCCATACGCTTCACCATCTTACCAGTACAACTTGTAGGTTGCATAGCAACCTGCCCAAGTTTAATTCCTACTGGCAAAATCCAGACCAAAGTGGAAGTGGTACCAGTAAAAGAACAAAGTTCTTTATGCTTGGGTTACAATGATCTGTTACACAAACATTCAAAGTTAGGGTGAAGAGCAGCAGGGGAAAAAAGAAACAAACACCAAATCACAAAACCAAGACACCTGGCAGAGTTTCTATCCATTTTTACAGATTTTGACAGGAAATACCTACAGATTTTTCCCCTCTCAAGATTCCTTCCATATTTCATCTGTCCCTGTCAGAAAGATCAAGTAGCAGAGGGCAATTTCTTTCCTATGAAGCTCTTTGTAATAGGCCACATCTCTGCAGCTCCAGACACAGAACTTGTGCAAGATGCCAATGAAAGTGCTAACTGTGAATTTGTGCCAGTATATGTGACCCATTGTGATGCTCTTTTAGGACAGAAAAGTAGACGGGATGCAGAGTACAGACCAAACTATGGAGAAATGATAATAAAATTGTCCTTTTACTGAGGTATCCACATAAATCTGTGTTGTATACCAGCCTGGTGAGATCATCTGCAGAGGTAATATAACCTAGAGGCTGCAAGGTGGGTCACATGGCTGGGGTTTGGATCTCCCCCTTGTTTCCTGTGATGGGCCCAGAGCATTTAGTAAAAGCACTGTTTACATATGGTAGACTAACAATCTAACACCTACCAAACGCTGTTACAATGACCAAAAGGTTTGGGGTTTTTTTGTTTTTTTAATTTAAAAAGAGTTAGAGAATTTTTCACTGAGTACCACATACTTTATAGAACCAAGAGGCTGATTTGACTCTCCCTACAAGACAAACATTCTTTGCCTGAATCTGGTTTTACCACCTTGTCCTAATTTGCTTTATTTTTCAGACTTGATTTTCCCTGTTGGAGTAAATATAAAGAGTACAAGAGTGGTAAGAAAAATCTACTTTTGCTTAAGAGAGGAGAGTGAGCAAGA
>QWTY01031293.1:7657-23836 GCA_008033365.1 Pseudorectes ferrugineus
TTTTTTTTTTTTGGTAGATGGTAGACTGTAGAATTGGTCACTGAATTACTGAGTTCATCTACTCCTGCTTTCAAGACACAGAGTTGTGCAACCCAAAAGTCAGTGGGAGTCTGCACAGGCAGAAGCTGTACTGCAGCAGTGAGAGGTGAGGGAGACTGAACTGAGAAGGGCAGATCAGTGCCAGGGTTGTTCCTTATATGGCTGCTAAATGTCTGTAGTGTGTTTCTTGGTATATGGTTTACAGTAAGAACCTTCAGGTGCTGTGCTCCTGCTCTGCTGTACATCAAATGCAATTGCTGAGGCTGCACTGAGCTGCACTGAGACTGGGCCAAAAGGAGGTAGGTAGCTGGGATTCATTCAGATGCTAAGCATTTGACTAACCAGCCCCGCTGTGGTCTGCAAAACTGCTGTCAGAAATCCCTCCCTTTCCCATGACTGGCAAAGGTGGAAAGCATCATGTGGGAAGCCTTATCCCACAGCTGGCAGCACGTCCCCTCTACAGTGGGAGTAAACAGGGCAGGGTGCTCTCAGGATGGGGTCCCCAGAAGAGATTTAACTTAGCCAAGGACAGACAACTTTTGATATCAGGCCCTGATTTGTTCTTTGTTTCTTTGGCTGAGAACATCTAATGGGAAAGTTCCTGTTCGCCAGGAAGAAACCTAAACTACATCTGGACTAATATGTAATGTTGGCTGCCCGTCTGTGAGTGGTACCTGTGCATAACTTGTTTTAAACAGCACCTATTTACGTTTTATGGGGTTATTTTTCCTCTTTCTAGAACACACTGCCACTGGCGATCATCCACTAGCACTGCTTCTTTGGGGGCTTAGCTACAGTGAATCATGCTTGGAGAACATGCCATGTTTTTGATTGCTGGAACATTGTTTTTCTGCACTATGGGATTTTTAAAGTGAAAATATTTTCAGCTTTCCCAAACCCACAAAAATACTGTTTATCAGTGCCCTAGAGATCAGGGTTTAAACCAAACAATTTAGTGCAATGAGGAGGGTGTTTTGACTTATGGGAAACAAATTTTAAAGGAAAACAAATTGCTTTATAAATATACATACACCTACACACACACACAGACACACACACACACACACACACACACACACACACACGTGTATACATATATATGAATGACAGAAATGTAGGTGGTTCAGGCAACTCCAAAACTCTAAAGCTGCATCTTAAAATATACATTTTACAGATGTGATAGTACAAGGTTTTCATGGTAGATTACTGTGTGCTGATATTTTTATAAATAATGTTTGAGGCCTCAAATAAAACTTATTTGTTTCCTGTTTCAAGCATCTGCCAAATACTTCTGATTCTTGGGAGACTAAAACAGTGATAGGCTTCATCTAGCCCTTCAAAAATTCTGCTACCAGATTGTAGAGTTGCATTAAATGTTGGGGGGGGGGGTTGTTTCTCACTCTTATCTTAAACACTGAATTATCTTCCTCATATTTTTTTGAGCTTTGCCTATGAAATTCTTATGCCTTTTTTACCACTGTAAATTATTCTATAAATCATCCTTCAAAAATATCAAAGCTGTCTCAGCATTAGTTTTGAGCAACTGGGTTTTACTTCACAGTACAGCTTGAGTTGTCTTTGTTTTAATTAGACCTCCAGGATCTTATGGTGAGGGTAGTGCAGTCTCTGGTCTTTTCATGCTATTTTAAAATTCTAAATATCTATGTGTTATGGGAACATTGTAAGGAAGAAAAAGAACCTGGTACATGACACATTCAGACACGAACCAACCTAGGAAGATGCAATGAGCACACAGGCCCCTGCAGCAATGACCACAGCTTTAAGTTGTGGTAATAAAGCAGTGAAAGTATGTTCAAATTACTTCTTAAATTCTTGAATTTTCAAGCTAAGAGACATTAATTAAAACATCATAAACCATGGTTCTTGAAAAGGAAATGGAGAAGGCGCTCACTTCTTGTTTTTACAGCAAATGTAGTACAGTGCGTTCGTGATGAAGCCTTCTGACCACAGCAAATTCCCAGAGGGAAGATTCTTTAAACATAGCAACCACAAAATGACAGAAAGAAGGGATTTTCTAGTTTGCATTTTAAAGAAATCTCCAGAAGTTAATGGTCACATTTAAATCTAATGTTAGTGGAAATGACTAAATATTGTATGCATGAGCTTGGATGAATGGATAGGCTTGTTTGGAAAATGTTGAAGAAAAATGGATGCTCTGTCGTGTGATGTTGGGTTAATAGAGGAGAATTACTTCAATGTATCTATCAAATGACAGGTTATTTGTTTGTTTGTTTTTACTTATATTGGAATTTTATGATACTCTAGTGAGAGGTGCATGGACTGCTACAAGCTCTTCTAAAAAACTGTGATGTGAGGCAGGCTGGGATGCTGTGAGAATTATGGAGCATCTGCAATTAAGCTGCGATCTAAAATCTTTCTCTTGTAGTTGTCTTGTCATTCTCCCATTCTGCAAAATGAAAGCAATTTTATGTAATTCCCCATTTTATGAGGGACTTCGATTCAGGGAAATCATCACGTAGGACTTGCATTTCCTCAACAGCAATTTTAAAATTGCTTTGCCCACTGTGATAAATTATGTGTCTCTGCAGAGGCATGGAGGCACAAGAGTGTGGAGTGAAACAGCTGTATAAAGTCACCCCAACAATCCTGACTTCTTTGTCTGTGTGGTAACAATTATGCAACACCTGTGACAATAAAATGCAGGTTGAGAATAAAATAAGCAATCAAAGGAAAAGTGAAATCTGCATGCATCACAAACCTAACCATATTTTAAGCAACCTGTAGATCCCACAGGCTGCAGGTGAAATATCTTAGGCTCAGTGGTGACTGAATGTTTTGATCTTATTTTTATGGTCTTGTGGGGTTTCTCTACTTTTAGGAGAGGCTTTGGTGTTGCTTTTTGTTGCTGTTTTTTCGATTTGGGGGTTTTTGTCCTTTATCCCCCTCCTCCATAGTAGATCTTCCTTCACAGAAGAAACAAGACCGTTTAGTAAATGACAACTCTTGTTATTGTTTTAAATCACTTGGAACATTCTCAAACTGTATCAGACAAAATATTAGACAAAATTTAGGGGAGGTAGTGCTCTTGCACGTTTCCAAAAGAAAAGAACTAGACAGAATTGAGGTACTTTGTGATGCCTGATAAAGGTGGTGTGTATATATGTCAATGCATCCCAGTAGGGTTGCAAAGGAGCAAAAAGGAGGCTGAAGGCAGCTGCTTCAGAAGGGTATGCATGCATTTTTAAAAGAGACAAACTGGACTTCTGTTCTGCCAGAAAAATCAGCAGCTGAAATTATTTTCGTCTCTTGAGCTGAACATTTCAGCTGTATTTTGAGTCTTTTCACTCTTTCCTCCTGGAACATGGCATTCTTTGTTCACGCTTGCTTTCTATTCAAGTCCAACCAATCTCTACTCCAGGCCAAATCTGTATTAGCAACTTTCATGAGAACTCACATTTCAGGAGAAATGACCCAGTGCAGAGTGGAAGCGGTAAAAACGTTTTAATTCCCTGATTTTTATACAGTGCTATTCCTGGAGCTCTGGCTAGTGGATGGTATGGAAACACCTCATATTTGTCGACTACTATTCTTAGCTGACTTGTGGAATATGAGTACGCTTTTTAAAATAAACTTTCAGCTAGGCACACGTGCCTATTACAACAGGACAGAGCAAGATAACCTTGCACAGAGTTGCTATGTCACCCTGCTCTTAAGCTGTAAATTCTTTTGATATGATCAGTTATTTCTCACAGTCATCATGAGGACTTCTCTTTTTCCTAATAGGAGTTCCTTATTTCCTAATAGGAGTTATTTATGTGTGATACTGTGGACTGAGAATAAATAATTGCATCTTTTCCAAATCTCTCAATTTACTTCTGGTGTGAGATTAACAATTTCAAGGCACATTCAAAGGTTATAGAATAGTTCTTGGCTTTACAAGAACAAAATGTCATGGAAATGCCACCTCTCAGCTCCCTCTCCATCAGCGATAGCAAATATTTGATCAGTGTGTACTTTCCATTCAGCTCAGCATCCTTGGGATGGTTTGGCACATCTGCTCTTTCGGAGAAGTCTTACATTTGTGATAACATGATCACAGAAGGGTCAAGGGGACCTTCCCTTAGTATTTCAGTGAGATTGGTTTGGATAACAAACCAAGGGGAAGACATGGGTAGACTTTAATGAAACACATAAAGACGAGAGGCCATTGTTATTTTACAGAAGTTTTAAAAAGTATTTTTAAAGAAGTTTTTTACGGTGTGAGGGGTAAAACACTGGAACAGGTTGCCCAGAGAGGTGGTGGATGCCCCATCCCTGGAAACATTCAAGGCCAGGCCTTGAAGATGTCCCCGGTCACTGCAGGGAGGTTGGACAAGATGACCTTCAAATGTCCCTTCCAATTCTAATAGTCATCTTGACACATCCCACCCTAAGGTGGGGCAAGTCATCCTTGCTTTCTGTGATTTCCTCTGGATTTGTATAAAAATAGAGAAATCCCAAGTCCTGATCCTAATTTTTTTTTCCATGTTTTTAAATCACTTTATCTTTGGAGCAGCCAAGCCATAGCTCTTTGGTAATGCTGTTGCTGTCCCCACGTCGGTGCTCTGGCATCTGACCAGCCAAGGGGTGCCAGAGGGCAGCTGTAGGCTCTGCAGGACCTCAGCTGTGAGATATGGCACAGCAAGAACCACTGGACTTGAATTTGCCCATTTGCTCTTGAACACAGCTGTGTGCCAGAGCCACCAGGAAACCCCATCACCTTCTGCCTGTGAACTACCCTGAGCTCCCTTCCACCAGCTCCCAAAGATACAGCACGTGTGTCTAATGGCTCCCCACTAAAATCTGCACAGAAGAACAAGAAAAGAAAAAGTACTTAGTGGGAGGCCTTCTGTAGGAATTCTGCAGGCTCTTCTTGCTGCAAAGCAAAATGAAACCAAAGCATAAGCGAAAATGAAGCCAGTCACTGTTCACCCCAAATATGGGCAAAAAGTAGGAGCAGCTATATTACATGCTATTGCCTTGAAGGAAGAGAAAAAGACTTATTCTTTTAAATCTGTGCAGAGAAACTGAATTCCAAGGGAAAAGCACTGATAACAATCTGCTACAAACCCAAGATTAGAGTCCAGACAAAGTAGACTTGTTCTTGTTCTCTAACAAGAAATTTATTAGCTCACACAGCCCATTCAAAAGAGCTTCTGACCAGGTAATTAGAGTCCAAAATTCCGCTTTCAAGGTTTTGTCATATATTACTCCCTGTTTGTTTTTTATCGTGCAAGCTCAGACACTCCAGTGATAAACTGTTTGCTCTGTGGCCTTGCTGTGGTACATAGAAAACTTTCCATGACTGTATTGCTGTGGAACAGAAATAGCTAGGCATGTCTCAAGCGGCTTTTGAAACCCAGTTTGGATCCTGATGAAAAGAAGGATTGTTCAGACACTCATCACTGTCCCATACAACTTATTTGTTTCTCTTTAAATGTGTTATGTGAAGGAGCATGAAACGCTGGGAAGAGATTTTATTTTATATTCTCTCAATAGCTTTTAGAGGTGCAGAAAGCTGTGCATTTCTTGAAAAACATTTCTTTCAGAATTTTTTTTTTCAATGCAGTACTCTATTGGACAGAGATATTTTCCCCATTTTTCAGGAATTATATTCATATTTATCCATTAATTTTACTCTTATCTAGTGAGAAATGGAGTGTTTACCTGGTTTTCCTTCTGGAGTTTTCTACAGGCAAAATTTTCTGCTGGTCCGTAGTGAGTCTGGGTGCTGGTATTTCAGATACAGACAGATGAGAGGAGAAATCACTATTCTCTGCCTCAGTCACTACTGTTGTAAAGATCTGACTTCATTCTTCCCTTCTGTTCAAAATTTCTTGGGTGAGCCACTTCACTGCTTCATGCTTCTTTTCCTTCTTTGAAGGACTCCTTCAATTTCCACTATCTCCCCCTTTTTGTTTCACTGGGGCAGGACCTGTAGTGCTAAAAAAGTAACAAGTGGCTACAGCTAATGGATAACTGACTCTATCAGACTTTTTGAGACTGTATAAGGTTACTCCTTGTTCTCCAGGCAACTAAAATTGGCACTAAAATAGTTATTCTTGTGGGTTTTATCTTTAAGAAATGATCCTTTGTATTTTATATGTGAGGGCAAGAACACTCATTACTTAACTTTTCTTCCTCCAGATCATGTTGAAATTTCTCAGGCCTTTTTTGTGGTTTAAAAAGGTTTAAGAATCTTTCCTATTGGACTGGTTAATCCTAGCTGGGCCAGTAAGCCATACAGGAAATTCTGTTTATCTTTGGAAGATTTTTCTAAAAGGTTTTGTTTGTTTGTTTGTTTGTAAAAGTTTAGAACTTAATTTTTTCCCCCTCTACAGATGCATCTTAGTGAGTTTCAAGAAAATATTAATTTTAGAAATGAACTGTAGTCACTAAAAGGGCTTGGGGAAAAAATGGAACCAGTCTGTGGTTGGTGAGAAAATCTGGAAATTTGCACCTTCAAGGAGTGGTCATAAAAACCCTGCTGGATTTGGGTTTCCACATGAGGTAGATGCTAGTTTTGCAGTAAATCTACTGACAGAAATATGGTCTCCATTAGCAGCCTCAGTAGGTACGAGACTACTTAGACAACTGATGCTAGAGAGTCGAAACTTCCTTCCCTGCAGACGACTTTACACAGAAGCATTTGTAGAAATTGTCTGCATCATTGTTCAAGATTACTGTCAGATAAATTTGAAGGCTTGAGTCCTTTGGTCTGTCCAAATTACTTCAGCATTATTCTTCTACCACTCTTCTTGTCTGTAACCTCATAGAGGTGCAAGAACATTGAATTCCATTGGTCAAACAGGAAAAAGCTGAACATAAGATGTTTCTTTATAAGGGACCTCTTCCATGCATTTGTGTGGATGGCTGTGTCCTCTGCCTTGATGGATGTCTTTTTCACATAGATCCTCTTCTCTTGTTCTGCCATGCACAGGTAATGCCTGTATCTATTCCCTCACCTAAGCCTGGATTTATCTGTCACCCATCTTGGACTGTTTACCTGTATTTCTTACAGTTCTGAAGCTTGTAGGCACCTCACAGGAAAACCCTGCCTTCAGGGCTGGACAGGACTGTAGCTCAGCTTCTGGCACTGTGCTTTTCCATACACAGTGCTCTCACAGCCAGAGTTTCCAGAGATACCCTATCAATAGCTCAGTACCAAGTCCCATTCACAGTGAACCATGGAAAGCAGAATCCTTAGCTAATACCCTTAGGGGGGAAAATACTTGAGCACTCCAGAGCTTTTGAATTGGAAACTTGAAGGTCTTGTTATGATGGATTCAAGGTTTCCAGCTGTGACACTGTGACCCGCTGTTTCATTTCAGTGATGTCACTTCATAGGATATAAGCAACTTAAAAAGTTTCCCAGGACATCATTATGCTGTTTAATAAACAAATAAACTATGTCTTAAGATTGTGGCTCTGAACTCAGAACAGTTAAAATTATTTTAACTGTGTACATATCCTGATAAACTCAGGTTCTGTGAGCCCTTCAGTCAAATCTGAGAAAACATGAGGATGCTGGTCAGGTATCTTCTTCACTTGCTCCTGTGGGCCTTACCAGATAGTTAGACAAGCCACATCTGGGTGTTCAAAGAAACCTCTGAAGTTTAAAGCAGATTTGGGGTCATCAAAGGGAAAAAAATGTGTTGGAAGATACAAGACCTCTGCAAGGATGAGGAGAAAATCTTGCCAGATAGATTCCAGCAGAACTTCTGAGTTCTGCTTTTGGCAAACACTTTCCCTGCATAGCAGTTGCAGCAACAAGTCTCCCTCTGAATCTGGTTGTGCCTGATGAAGATAAATAAAGTAAAGCAGGAAATTGAGTGGATTTGAGATTGAAATAAGCTTTATGTACAGCTCTTGCCCTTGTCCAGAGGAGATGCCACATGTTGCTTTTTGGAAGGTGGAGGGATTCCTAGGAAACCCAGGCTGGTATGTCTCTGCACAGAGTTCAGTCGATGGCATCAGTGATCCCTCAGGAGCTGCTGGCTGTTGTTTTGCAGGTGTGTGGAATTAATGTAAACAGCACAGGTAGATGGCAACAATACCCAAGGTCATTTGTGTACCTGCAAGTCTTGCTGTTAGGACAGTATTTAGGCTTGTTTTGAGTTCATTTCTCCCACCTCTGCCCATGATCAGGAAGATGGCAAGAAAGGGTGCAGCTGGTAGTAACATTTCATGATCCAGCAGAGGAGCTGTGATGAAGGAGAGAGGGAAGTGGGGCTGGAAAGAGATAATGGTGTAAGGATTGAAGGGGAAGAAAGAGCTGAAACAGCATGGTTTTGGTTTGCTTTCTTAAGAGCAAGTTACATTTCTGGAGCATGCTAAAGGCTGGTGGGGGAAGAGAAAGGCAAGCACGGGGAGGAGAAAGCTGCGTGGTGAGAGCCTCTGCTTAACAACAATTGCCCCTCACTTATTTCACCATGTTCTATAAAATATTTTTCTTTTTCCCCCTACATGCAGTCAAAAAACAGTGATTTTTGAGAGGACTTCAGATGAATATGAAAGAAAATACTAGTGGGGGAAAGGGTGCTATTTTAATAACTTATTAATAACTGGTTTTCTTGAAACAAATGAAACAAACAGGTCGAGTTTATTTTCAGACATGACTTCCTCTGAGGAGGGCAGAGTTTTAAATGTGGTGCATCATGGAGAAAAGGATTGTCTGGTTAGAAAATCCTGATCCATGCAGCCAAGACACCTGACAAACATCAGAGACTGTGTTGTACAGAGAGTGGAAAATCACCAGCATGTTCCAAAGCAAGACCAGGTTTGGGGTGAGGAGGGGTGAGGGATGTTAGTTAACCTTGGGTGAAATTATAACTGAATGTGCTGGAGACTTTCTGCAACAGAAACTGATTGTATCTTGTGCATAGATAAAAGTGGATGGTCAGAAATGTTTCTCTTCTGCTGAAGTTTTTGCCTGGAGCTGTAATTTACTGCAAATCAGGGGAGTAGCTTTTTTCCCCCACTAAAAATGTAAGAAGAAATATAGAGACATTTTTATTGTAGGACAAATTTTCAGGGATAACCGTGGATGGAGTCATATGCTCTGGTGCTGTCATGATTAAAATTTTCACTGCTGTCAGAAAGCACACTGTACTCTATTTCTCCTGACACTATTCCCTCTTTTAGGGATTACTGCTTTGGTTCTCTGTCACATTCATATGCTGAAAACCAGCTGGAGCATCCTGCAGGGAAATTTTCTGTATAAGGGTTTTTTTAAGGCCCGCTGTGACCACAGAAATATTTGTGTACTTCACTTCTTTACAGCTCATTGTGGAAAGAAAAAGTGATACCAGAAGAGACATCATAAATAATATGAACAAAAGTTTGGAGATGTAATACACTTCATACTGCAGGATTTATACCATCCCCTAGAAGACAGAGATTGGATTATGATTTAATGTATGTGGGATAAGAGGTGATGTACTCTCACACTTGCCTACTGTCAGTTTTATTATTTTTTAAAATTTATTAATCCATAAAATGAAGTCCTAAAGGAGGAGGATTTTCTTTTCAAACACTTTTAAATGCCTTTTGATTCTCTGCTGTGTTCAGAGATCCAGACAATGTTTTTGTTGATCTAGTGTAAAATTTAGTTTTGTTTTTAAATTCAGTGAAATTATAGATATGACCCGGGTACAGGCCTGTCTAAATGTGAACAAAACTTGGCCCATAAACTGCAAAATCTGCTACATTTATTTTCAGCTGACTGTATTCTGAGGTAGCATGCATGCATGACTGTAGATGTATCAGCAAGCAAATGTGTCCTTTTCTGTGAAACTGAATGTCTCTCAGTGAATGGCTTCACATTCTTGCTTACAAAGCTGCTTTGCTGGAGTTGCTGTGAAAGGGCCACTGAACTGAAAAAAACATAATTGCCCAGACTTTTATTTACTGATTGTCAGCTGATAGAATGCAGTTCATTCAATCCCAGGCTAATCAAGTCCTGAAGAAACACTGCTATGAACAAGTTCTGACCCAAGTGTTTTCTCATTTCATTTAAGCTTTTATAAAATTCTGTTCAAAGGACATTCTAATGGAAATAAAGCATTAGACTTAATCCCTAGTGGAAGTAACCCAAACAAAACATTTAGTAGAAGCAGACATTTCAAACTGCTTTCACTGATGGGCCAAGATCAGAGAACTTTTCAGTATTTCAGTTTCTCTTCACCCTGGGAATGGCATTTTCTGATACTTAAAACAAACTGCACTATAATAAAAATACAACAACTAGAAAAACTCTGAAGAGAGAAGGAAGTGCTTTTTCTTCCCTAATACTATTTCAGGGCAAATTCACCTGTGTTTTCCTTCCTTGCTTTCATGTAGAGTGAAAGGGCTTCTTCCAATCATCATGTTTTATAATTCCTAAGGAGGCAGCAATAACTGTTATGCTGACAGAGGCACATAGGGTGGATGAGAGCCCCTTTTGGCTCTCCATGACCATTTTGTAAAACACAGTCAGTAAATCCGATTAAAAGTAGCGCTGGAATTGTGAAGCGTCCAGTTACTGAAAACATTATAACATCTCCTGACTACAGATCAAGTTTTCTGCTTGTAAGCACATTTTACTGTGGTGATTTGTCCAGACAAACAGCTGAGTTTTTATTTCCATGCAACATTTTTGCATTTGTCAAAGGCTATGGGGCTTCTTTCTGGATTTGTGGGTTTGGAAGAGCCTGGTCTCTTCTCCTGGGCATTGGCAGTACTGCCAAGGTTTACACTTAGTCTCATTACTTATACCTCACTCTGGGTGAAGAAGGATTATAGCTGAAGTGGGTGATGCTGATGTGTTTGTTCTTTCAGAAAATAGCAGCTTACACTGGCAAAACCTCAAATTACATTTAGGGGCTCATTATATTGACCATTGCCCCTTTGCTATACCTTTCTGATCTAACTGCAGATTGTAAAAAGCTTTCAACTGGTGCAACTTTGGCTTAAGAGAAGAAGATCTGGAAGTCTGCAGCTGATGCACACAGCTTGGTCTGGAAGGGTCCTAAGAAAGAGTTGCTTTTTTTCCTTTTTTTCCTTTGTGGTGTTTAGTGGTAATGAAAGTAAGAATACAAGGTGCTGTGATAGTCTAGGGTTTTATCTGCATATTTTTAGGGTTTCTTGAACAGATTCTTTTTAAAAAAAATTTCTCTAAAAAACTGGGTTGGATTTTTCTGGTCCTGAAGCCCACAGAACTTCCTGAAGAGATATTTCTTATTTAAACTTGTACATAGAATTTGTTTACAAAAAAGTAAGTCTTTTTATATTGCCAGAGTTCAAACCTAATGCTGTGTGTCCACCAGTCATTCTATTCCAAAAAATAATTTGCTTTTCATTTGAGCTGAATTTCTGGGTGACTGGTTTTTTCTGCTGCTGACCCTCAGAGTACAGCATGCCATCATCTCGCAATGTATTATTCCACAGAAACCTTGGGATGGAGTTAAATGTTATGTTGGTCACTGAATTAACCAAGCTTTTCCCAACAATTATTTTCTTCCCCTGGTAATCACTAGTGACTTTAAAAAAACAAACTATGTTTGGATTCAAAAGACCAGCTCTCAGAGGAGTTAATGTAATGGTTGTGTTGTAGAAGGCCAAGTGTTCTTTCCTAGTTTAGTCCTTGCTTAACTGCTTTCTTCAAAGCTGAGTGTGCTTGGATGTATTCTTTGGTATTTGAATGTTAGGAAATGGAAAATTAAATATAATAATGGAGGAAATTCCCATCTGGGAAATCTGTTGTGTATTCAAAGCACCTTTAGTTGCAAGCTTGCACTTTGTGGCCTTGACGCATATTGTACCTAAAGATCAAGCTTGGATTTGAGCTTTCCCAAGGTTTTTAGTGAGGGGGTGGGAGGCCTGGGAGATGAATAATTCAGCTTTGCCTAATTCCATTGCTCTCAGTAGTTCTGGTGCCTGGTGCATGGCCAGATGTTCCATTTTCAGAGGGAACACAGAGCTTGCCTTGGCTCTAGATTCAGGCCCAAGACCATGACTGTCCCTTTGACTCCTGTGCAGAAATCAACACAGCAGTGAGCAAAGGTGCAAAAGGGATGGTCCTCTGCCTTATCTTGTAGCTGATCATCAGATATTCTTGGTGACTAGAGGCGGGGGATGTACAGTCTGTGGAAAAAGCAGTGGTAGAAGAGTTAGGTGAAACTTTCACAACGAGTGTAAGAAAGTTATTTGGCTCTCTTCTGGCACAGATAAAATAATCTTCGCTGTTCAAAGTGTAAGTCTTACAGAAATCTCAATGCTGTTGTGAGCTGTGTAGGCAGAATTTATGAGCAGCAAAACAAACCCCAAAGATGGTGATGATCTTCCTATGGAAGTGTGGCTCTGGGAGAGCAGCAGCCATGGAAAGCTTGCAGAAACATCACACAGATTTATTTAAAGCATGAAGCCAAGAGGGAGAAGGAGTGCTCAGGGCTCAGCTACTGGCTGGAAGGAGGTGTGGCATCGTGAGCAAAGGATGCTCAGTAGTGCTTATGTATTTTGTAAATAAATGAAAATGTCAGAAAGAGAGGAAATTAGTAGTTGATATAAAGTTTGTGTAGTGACAGGGCAGCACAAAAGCCTTGTCCTTGGCTAATTAACAGGACAGGTAGTAGGGTGCATTTGCAGTACACTCCTCTCATAAGCCAGGTGTCCAGGAAACCATCTTGCTTTCCTAGGTTCCTAGATTCTTAGTGTTATGGTCTGTGCCATGACTAAACCAACTTGTGGCAAAGCTACAGCAGAGCACAACTCACAGCCACGTGTCTGTGGGTCACAAAGAGTTGCGAGTCTGAGGTCACTCAAAAGAAATATTTTCAGGTAATATTTTACTTCTCACCCCTGTGATGCTATGCAATAGAGCAGCAAACAATAATTCAAGTTTAAGAAGATGCTAAAATCTTAGTTCTGGCTCTTCTCAAGTCTAAGATAATATTATTATATAATTCTTTATGTCATTGATCTGCTGAAAGCCAAAAACTTGTACTTTTCCCTGAGACCACTGTGAGCGTGTGCATGTGTTTGAAGCTAATTAACTAATTAAAATATTCCACAGGAAACATGTCATTTCAATCTCATGTATACGAAACTTTAAAAAAATTGTGCAATTGGTCTTGTTCTTACATCTGTGGTGTTAGTCATGGCTGTGAGCTTTCTGGTGGCATTCAGCAGCCACAAAAGGGCAGTGCAGCTGGAAGGCCAATTTGCAATACAATGAGTGCTTTGCTCTTTCTTGGTCATTCACTTGTGTTGTGTTCACTTGTGTTGTGTTTGGCAGCTTCTTTTCAGAAAATGTCCCTAGAGTTTTGCTTTCACATTTGAGTAAATTCCTGTGACATTTGGTGTTACTGGTTCTCCTGCTCTTCAGGTGCTCCATCCCTCTGAGCATCTTTGTGGCCCTCCTCTGGATTCAGTCCAACACATCTTTGCCATGCCTGCAGCTCCAGAACTGGACTCAGTATTCCAGGTGGGGTCTCACTTATCTGTATGAAAAGGTTATTCCCTGTTGGTTACTTTGCATGAAAAACTATGTGAATTTTTCCTTCTCAATTTACATGTAACCACAAGTATCTGTTGATGTAGGAATATTGAGAAAGTTAATTCCTTATTGCAGAGGAGAACTATATTTCTGCAATATCTAAATCTTGCAAAATAATCCATTCGCCTTGCGTGCTAATCCTGCCACTGATTTAAGAAAGTGGCCCAGAATACAACATGTATTCCACAAGCCCTCTGGCAGGGCAGAAGCAGCACAGCAGCCATCTCTGAAGTGAACTGTCTTGCTTGTACTTGCTGCTGGGTCTTTCAAACAAATAAAAGCACAGAAGAAAAAAAAAAGAGACGAATATGACGGTTAATCAAATTTGGGGGTGTCTATGAGCAACCAGTGTGAAGCAGAAGTAAAAAGCATAATGTACTTTTTGGGCATGCTAAGCAAGGCGGTTTTGTAGAGATACCCAAGCCATTGTAAGTGGCCGTGATAAAGTTTTGTGTACAGCTGAGATCACCTAACTTTAACAAAGCCTGATTTGAATTTAGACAGGTACGAGCTAGGATTAGTAGGTTGGTTAGAAGAATAGGATGGATTAAACATTTCCCTGTTATTCCTTACAAAGAGATAAAAATATCTTCATTTCTATAGCCTGGTTGGCAGATGCTTATAAGGGGATAGGACAACTATTTGTAAATGAATTGGAGGGTGATGCATCAGGGAGGGAAAAATTTTATATAGAAGGATAATATTAGTCCCTGATTGAGTGTTTATTAGCTAGTTAATTTAGGCCAGAAACTGGACGGTTCATGAACACTCATAGTGTGAAGCTCCAAACAGGACTGGAAGAAGAGAGGAGTTTAAATTGTTGGGAGATTGAGCATGATAAACCCAATGGAAGGGATTGTGTAACTAATTTGGAGAATTCCTGAAGATAAGAATCCATGTGTAACTGCTATGTTCAAAAGGAAACCAGATCACCGCTTGCACTGTATTTATTTTTTGGTAATCCTGTGCTAAGACTTCTGCTCCTTTCTTGTAGGGATCAGCAGAGATTTGTCCCCCTAAACTATGTAACAAACTTTGTTAAACAGTTTTCCTGCTTATTGAAGGGATCTAGGATAGCAGCAGTGCCTTCAGTCTCTCTTGTGCTGCCTTCTGTCTAAGGCTGTTTTGTCTAAGGCTGTTTTGTCTACAGCTGTTTCTTAGGTCCTTATTTGGTTATCAATATTGGGTAGGTGTTGTGTGGAAAGTGGGCACCTGGGCATCTGTTGTGTTATTTCCTGGGACTGCAGGAAGCCTTGCTGCAGGATCTGTATCCCAGTTCTCAATTCCTGATAAAGAGAGATTTGCTGATTCCTTTTTCCATCAAAAGGTGTTGGTAATCGAGTAGTGTTCCCCCATCCTCTGTTTATACAGACAGTTTGTGTCTTTAAAGGCTATTTATTTTTTTGTTTTGAACATTTCACAGGCACATGGCTGTTTACTCAATCAAAGGCCTGGAGTACAACTGAGTACTTGTCATGCTGTACTGGTTGAATCCAAGTTTGTTTTGCCTCTGTTATTCCTCCTTTCTGGTACATAAAAAATATCACAGGAGAGATTCCTTGAATATTCCTTGTGCCACTGTGTTACGGCAGAGCTCTGTACGCAAGAGACATGACAGCAAGAGAGATCCTCCTGCTTAGGTTGTACAGTCAAGGAGAAGTGCTATTCACTTTTTTTCCCAATGGCTTTGGCACAGGTAAAATAGCTATGAAATGTCAGAGGGTAGCAGTCATAACTTTATCTATCAGTTTACCTTGCTCAATAGAGCATAGTTAATTCCTTTTTTTTCTGTAGATTGCTGTTTAAAAGCACTCGCTGTGTAGCCAGCTACTGTGTGTGCTTTAAACTGAGGAATAAAAACATGCTGCCAGCTACAAGGTCTTGTTGCTGTACTTTTCCTTGTGACCTTTAACAAATTCAAACCATTGTTATTGTGCACAGAATCCAGCAAGGCTATAATCACCATTAAAGAGGGTGGTTGGTTTATGTTTACTTTGGCTTTCACTATTTTAGGGCAGACGGGAAAAATATTTATGGTGGGGGTTCTTTTGGTCGGGTTTTTTTTTTGTTCGTTTTTTTTTTTAGGACAGGAATAATCTTTTCTGTTTACATTTGTGGAGTAAGCACAGCCGGGTCCAGGCAGCGACTGGGACTCCTGTGCCACAGTACATGACTATTTGCGTCCTTATTTTTCTCATCCCCCCATCCAACTGACCAGTGGATCAGTGGATAAACAGGTTCCATTTGATTGAGTGAGATGTCTAAATAGTTAGTAACAATTGCAGTAGAAAAAAAATATTTTTGTTCTGAGCTGCAGAAATCCAGTTCACTCACATCTTGCATCCTACATCCCAACTTTCTGCCAGAAAAAAATAAATAAATAAAATAAATTTTAAAAACCTCTCCAGATTTAACAGTTGCATCTTTTCTGAGCCTGAGGAGGTTTTTTCCCGTTTCACTGTTCCATACCTTTCTTCTCCCTGCATACATACTGTCATCTTCCTCCAAACTTGTGCACGGGCAAAAGGCCTTGTGTGTGATGCCCAGTTCTGAGCAGTGTGTCCCCCAAGACCCAACTCAGCAGG
>QWTY01031294.1:0-10155 GCA_008033365.1 Pseudorectes ferrugineus
GAGCAGTGGTACAAGGTGTGCCCCAGCCACTGCAGTGAGTCAAGGTGCCAGTGGAGAAAGGGCACGCACAGAATCCTTTTCACACCCCGTGGTGCTCACACCATCACTCACAAACCCAGGGAACACACTCCACACCCTCCAATCACTCCTCAGGCTTCACTGCCACGTGTGCTAAACCCTCTGCTGAATCAGAGCCACAATTTAAAAAGTGCTGTTGGCTCACCAATGCCTTCACGGGCTCTGTCAGGAAACTCATGCTAGGCCTCCAAAAGCCCACTGATCCACAGACTCCCTTCAACACATCAGGGTAAGAGGTCTGCTGCTTTTCCTTTCCTAAGCCTCCATCAACTCCAAACAAGCCTTCTGGCATTTCCTGAAATGACTGCTATATAATATTTAGAGAAAGGAGAGGTCTTCAGGACAGCAGGTTTGATGAAGGATTAATATTGCTTCTCAAAAAGCACAGGACTTTCTGAGGGCTCCTTCCTCCCTCTGTGTTGTACACAGCAAGGAGAGACTGGTCTTCCTTTTATCAGCAAAGAACAGTTAGAGTTTACACCTAATTTGGGCAATAATTATATCTTGATTAAGTTATTTCTTAATTAGAGTAATAATGTATTACTCACTGTCTCCTTCTCCTCTGTCACTCCAAGGGTAATTTCCTCCCTCCCCATCACTGACTAAGCCAGTTCCTCTAATTCTTTAAGCCACCTTCAAACAATGAAGTTTTTGTGGCTGTAAGGTTATTCCACAAATCCTTCAAGAAAAAGGTCTCCTAGATTCCCAACCTACATGGACTCTTTTTTAAGTTCAACCTTGTATTGCCAGCTATGCCCAATAACAATTTTAGGTGTTTATGCAATGATTGCTGCACTCTCTAATCCCTTTCCAGTTTGCCTGTATTCCTCTGCTACTATCACACACCAACACAATGCAAACACAAACTTGCCAAGGCCAACACAGGATTGCTGCCTCCTGCCTCTGCTGTCAGCACTTTTTACTGCTGCATCACAGGAGGAAGTAATCAAACAGTCAATACAAAACCCCAATATCCTCTTTTCTACCACACTAACTAATGTCTTCTCAGTAATTATTTACTAATTGTTTTATTATCACTGTCTGCAGAAACATGCTCAGGTTATTCAAGGGCTGGAGCAGCATAAATCCTTAGAGATGCAGAGTAGAAATTTATCTCCTTTTCCACTGCCTTGCCCAAGGTAAGACATGCTCAGCTTGCAGATTTATTTGAGTGTGATCCGTTGAACATGATCCAGCATGCAAACCTAGTCAGGACAAAGTCTAAGAGAGGAGTTTCCCTGTTTTCAGGTCTGGGAATGCAGCCTCAAGCTGAGCCTCAGTTGTGACTCTTGGTGGGTGACTAAAACCTTCTATTTATGAGTAGAATGAAAAGACCAAATGCATCAAGAAACTTTCCTACTTGGCTCTTTCCAGGCTGCCACTTCATTCCAGTTTGACTCTAGAGCAGCCCCCAGTTCAGAAACACGGCAAAAAGATTCTTAATTAGGACTGCTGCCACGAAACCAACCCAGCCCCGGGGATACAGGACTGGCTTCACAACACGACCGGGAATGAATAGCGCTTCTTGTGTGACTGCAGAATAATGCTTTATGTCTGTCCTATCTCTGTGAGATGACATGAATTACTTTCCAAAGGAAAAAATTATTGCAGATACTAATTATATAAAAGGTTATTCTGTAAGACACACGAGAAATTCTATTCATGCAAAGATTATGCAGAAGTTAAATAACTGAACAATGACAATCTGTTCGGATTGGGACTGTCAGCCAACACTTGCAAACTGAAGTCTAGAAAGCTACAGGACAGGGCTCCAATACCTCTGAAAGTCTCTAACTCACCAAAAGTCTTCTTGAACCCTTATCTGCAGCACTAGCAACAGGAGCTAGAAACCACCATAACACAGTATGGAGTAAGCCAGCCTTCCTGCACCAGGACATGACCTGAGCATCACTGTGGAACTGCCTGTTTCTAACGGAAGGTGTGGTACGACCAACCCTGCAGTCTGGTACTCTTGCAAAAGAAAACAAAAAACAACAGGTTTGCCATTTGGACAGTCACCAGTATGGCTTCAGGTGTATCACCATGCCTGTGTAATCACGTGTCAGGTCTTACCCCCTTAGAAGGGCTTGTGGTACCAAAAAGCAGCATTTAACGGTATCTTCTTATTTAGAAATGATTGGTTTTTGTTTAGAATTTACTGAGCAAAGCAGATTTGGGAGCAAGCTATATGGATTATAGAAGATAGAAGCAGGCCAACAACAAAGCAATGTTTTCTTACAAAGAAATTTTTGTAACAAATCCATTTCTGCTGAATTAAGTGGAAATTTTACAAGCAGACATTTAATAAATTATTTTGGACTCCATCACAAAGGAACTGATTAACAATTCACCATCACTTGCACAGTTTATTACTTTTCAAAAAGGAACAGGAGTCTAAAAAGAGTAACTTTTCTTCCTATACTGAAGAAGTTCAGAAGGAAAAAATCTGAGTTGTTCCTTTGTCCTGTATTTCTTATATATTTACAGCTTATGATATTTTGATGTGCTTAATGGCAACAGAACTATTTTGTATGTAGGACTTTGGTGGGAAGTGCAGCTTTTCAGTCCTCAGGACCATCAGAAATTTGATGCACATACACACACTTCAGGGACAGTAGAAGAAACCACTCACATTGCACATGTACAGTTTGGGGATTACAGGGGCTTATACCACTGACAATGGCACAGCAACCAGAACCTTTAGAATCTTTATTTCTAAGAGGTTTTTGCTCCAAGCTATTTCATGTTTTAGAAACTGCAACAAACTGTGATGGCTACAAATCTCAACTTGCCTCATAACCCCGGTTAGAGGATCTGACCTACTCAAACTGAGCACTTCTATTTGAACCAGAGGACACTTCCTCATATCCTCAAGTGCTTCAATATTTAATTACATTCTACAAAAAGGGTCATCATTTCCCATTTAAGTATGTTCAACATCCGGTTCCACAAACAGCTATCCCACTTTCTTATGCTAAATTAAAAGAGCTTTCAGGAAGACAAATTTCCTCACCAACAAGTACTAACACAGTATAATCAAATCACCTCTTAGCCTTTTCCAGGAGTGCCAGAGAGAGTCTGAGAGATGTCTTCAGAGCCATTGCTGTAAATCATTGTCTGAGTTCTGTCTGTAACTTGCTATTGTTCTTACAAAAACACGGCAGAGGTGGGATTCATCTCACCTACATAGCCACGAAGTGTTAGGTGCTGTCTGTAGGCAATGCAGATAGAGAGGCACCTCAAAAAGAAAGATCACCCCAGAGTTTAACAATCTCGTTTTGAGATGACAAGTTACATTAGATGAATCCCATCCTTCAGGACTACACAAGAACACAGGAAAAAACATTTCTGTCTCCAACAGTGGTTAAATGCCAATGCTCGAGGAGTAGTATTAGAAAGACATATGGTATTTCCTAGGAGTACTCTCCTGGCCTCCAACTGTTCCCAGTTCATGAGAACTGTGAAGCTGGATGTGGTTTGTGTGTACTTACTAACCTTTGGAGGATTTCTCTCCCATGTCCTTGAGCACCTCTGGGTTCAACAGAATTTTTTTGCATCCTGAGCATCTTTTGACAAGACATCCTACCATCCACCATGTCAAGATCTTGTACTGAGACACTGCACAAACACTACACTTCCATGCACACTATCCACAGCATTCCCAAATTTACCAACTCCATGTCATCCCTCTGCCTTCTCTTTCCCTCCTCTTAGCTTACTCAGCTCTCCTAGTGCAGAAGCCACTTTGCACCTCTGATCATTCCCACTGCCCCTCTCATAAGCTTTTCTGGTTCAATTACACACTTTAAGACATGGGAACCCGAAGTGGGCACAATATTCAGGAAAGATGAGAACCATGGGCAGAAATTAATTTTTGAGCTGCCTTTCAAAAATCAGTATTATCCCTATATAGTGTTTTCCCCTTCCCAGCCTCACTGCTTTCAGATAATGCACTCTCAAGTGTCTGCTCTCATAACCACCTGGGTTAACTCACTCTGTCCTTCTTCCTACTTGTCTTCCAAGAGGAAATAAAGATACTATTGTCCTTTGTAAAATGCTCAGAGATCTACTGAGAGAACACTCTATTCAAGAGGAAGGTGTTCGCTTTTAGAAACCAGTATTTTCAGGCAGCCTCAGAAAAAAGGTTCAGAGATGGGCAGCAATAATGATCCAGAGGTCTTGAACAGCTGGTCTGTGAGGAATGATGGAGCAGGATGAGGCATTTCAGGTTGGAAGAGAGGTGACTTCAGAGAAATACAATAATCTACAAAGTCATGAATAGCATGGAAAGGGCAGATAGGGTCTGACTGCTCACCTGCTCCTCAGCACAAGAACTAGGTGGTCAGTGCCACCAGAAGCAGGTTAAAACAAGCATACACATGCAGCAAACCTGGGAAATGTCTCATCAAAGGATGCCACGGACCCAGAAATGTTCTGGGGAGTCAAGGGGCCATGTTTTTATACCTCCTCCATCAAAAGTCACCACCTTTTACATAGGCACCACTTGATACCCTTTAATTCTTGCTATGCTGGGGTGGCAAAATAAACAGGGATATTCCCATGGCTGCAGATTTCTGTCATAATCCTTCCTGTTATCCTTCCTACTTCCAAACATGTATTTTCCAGGCTGAGTTCCAGTTTATTTGGCTATTCTTTTTACAAAAGCTCTTCGGTCATGTGCTTTTCCCTAACATTAACTACAATTCTTTGGAGAGGGGAGAATGTCTGCCCCTAACTTTGGGAGGGTATATTATTCATTACACAAAACCACCATGGATTTACACCATGGCATTCTGGTTTGCTCCCTCTTCTTTTCCTAGAGATGTCATTTCTATTTGCCTTTTTTTGTTGTTTTTGACTGCTGCTGAGCAAGTTTCACAGAGCCTTATCTGCATTACTTATAAGATCTCTTTCCTGAATGGCACAGATTCTCATGAGCTCATCGCTGCACAGGCACAGGGAGTTGTTTATCCCTTGTGCACATTAGTTTACATCTGCTGGTATCAAGTACCTACAACCAAGTACTGTGAGAACCTTCTGCAACTGCAGCCAGCTTTTGTTTCTGCTACCCTAATTCTGTGATTTTCAGCATATACTGTCACTTCATTACTCAGCCTCTCTTCCAGGCCATTTATAACTGTGTTCAACAACACCAGCCTTAACACAGATCCCCCCGGGAGTGAAGAGTGATCACTCTTCCCTAGAAAAGCTGACAGTCCTCAGTCCTTCCTACACTTTAACCAGGTTTTAATTACTGAGAAAGCTACGCTCCTGCTCCATGGCAGTTCATTTCCTTTAAGGAGCATTAACAAAGTCCTTTGTTAATCTCTCTCTGGAAATCCAGACACAGCAGAATATTTGCTTGTTTGTCTCTCATACCTTCTTGTCCAAGAGCTCCAGACCATTGGACTTTACCAGCTGTAGCTGGACTTCAGCATTCCTGCAGTGACCCATGGAGGTCACTGCAATGGGAACACTTATCAAGGCAGGCTTCCCAGCAGACATGACCTTGAGCCTCACCGTCCGTGGCAGGACCATTAACACTGCTCTGCAGTCACTGTGCATTTGGAGAAGTCAGTTTTTACACTGGGAAATTTGTTTTGGTAGATTTACCCTAAAGAAAAATAATCCCCCAAACCTAACTTAAATACAACCTCTCCACCTTTACAGCAGCAACGTAAGGCAAGCCCACCACTCAAAAAGATCTGGGCTAGTATCAATAATAATAGTCTGCACTGATTTTTAAAAATAAACCTGGCAGTAGACCGTAACCTATTGTTTTAAAATACTGACTTGCAGTTAGTGAATGCAGTATTATTCACTGTAACTCCTTCAGGTTAAGTGTCAGGGTTATCTAATACTCCAGTGCCTCTATCCCCTTCACAAGCACCAGCACAGAGTCCCTGAACACGAGCATACCAGAAACTGCTGGGGAGCACCAGTGCACGGGCCATGGAAAGCTTGTCACTGGGCTGTCAGCTGGGAAGGAGAAGAGTTAACAGCACCATGAAAGATGTCACCCTTTTCAGCTTTTCTGAAATACCTATCTTCAACTTTCCGTTTGCACAGTCTTGGAACTAAAACTGACCAGACAGGAATTTGTGCCCCATGAGACTGGTTTCCAGTTAGAGAGATGAGACAGCAAGAGAGTAAAAGCTCACACGATTTTTCCATGTAACGCCAACCCGTTACATATAAATACTTTGCCAACTAATTATTGTTCCAGCCCCATGTCTGTGTAGAACCACCAATCTTGCTCACTTAGCAGGACCCAAATACATTCACAAACATGCTGAAGTATAGCAAGGCACAAGAAAAAGAAAAAATTAATGCCTGAGCTCTGACACGCTGACAGAAAATAAGGTGACCAACCAGTAAAACACTTGAGGTGAACAAGCTTCAAAAGCACATAATTAGCAAGGCTCAGGGCAGAGGTCAGAAAGCCTGCTTGATTAAGTAATGTGTCTCCTGGCTGTTTATAACCGTATATGGAAAGAGATAATTTCACATTAGCAAGATAAATTTATTGTCCCTGGAATGTTAATTCAGCATTAACAGTATCCATTCACTTTACACAAATTAAAGTGATTTTATTTAAGTGTTAAAATAACAAAGGAACATTTGTGTCCAAGACAGCATTCCCTCGGTCATTAACTTTTGCTGACACTGAGGTTACAATTTACAGATTCCCTGAAACCATTTTTGGAAACTTACTTGGAAGTTAAATTTCTCCTGTAGCAGAGTAGCCATCTGCTCATGGTCTGCAGAGTAAATACACTTTTAATTTAATAACAACTAAAACAAAAAAATTGTTTTTATTCATTGCCCATCTATTCAGAGCTCATACATTTCTCATTGCTGTCATATCTAACTTCCTCAGGTCTTACATGTATCACACTGGAGTCACTTAAATCTGCAGGCATTCAAAATTTTGGGTAAAATTCTCTTTGTCTAAGGTGACAGCCCATTTCTCCAGGGCAGCCTCAGGTCCCAGCCCATATCTGGCCCCAGCTGGAGTACTACAGCTACTCCATGGGTCAGCAACAAGCACAGTGACACAGAAAAGCTCTGACTCTGTGCTGCATTCCCAACCCTCTCCGCAGAGGCACAGTCCCAGGAGCCAAGAGCTGTCATTCCCACCAGCCATACCTTCCACAAGCCCATTCCTGCCAGCCTCCATCTCGCACTGGGAACAGCAGCAGCTGTCGAAATGCAACAAATTACACCAAAAGGTGCAGCATGTCCTGGCATCCAACAAGTCTGGCACTGCTACAGATTTTTGTGCCTGTGCCTTCGATAAGCCACTCCAGAGGCACAGAGCAGTGTGCTCAAAGCAATGCACAATTTAAGGGAGCATAACTTTTCTGTCCCCTGCCAAGGAAAACTAAAGGTGTTTTCGCCTGATGTCCCAGTATGACTGAGGAAGTAACTTCTCCTGTGTCTTTATCAACCCAGGGAGATTTAAAAACAACAATAAAGCAAAAAGAACTTCCATTAATTTCTCTCTTTTCCCTGTGTATTTAACCAGAAGCAGATTAAAAAGAAAAGCAATACACACAGAAAAAAACCCAAACAGAAACCCAGATAAATGCAGCGATTCCCTCACTTTAAGTGGACAGCTGTGTTCACATTCGTGAAGTTGCATATTCATTAAAATGAAGTAATTTTTAACTAGCTCGTGTTTTACATGTATGACCTCAGGTACTGCCTCCTGCATCCTACCCATACACTATTCTGCAGTCAGAATTATTCATTTCTCCATCAGCAGAGTATTTGCATACTGATCAGACACTGATTAATTGTTAACATTGTTAATTATTAACATTGATAATATTTTCCAGTATTATCCTCATTTTACCCTGCAAAGAGAATACATCAGTTTCTGGTGCTCAAGCCCTGATTTTCCAAAGTATGTGACATTAGGGAGTGTTTCATATGGTCAAAGCAAAGCACCTGCTTAGTCACAACTGCCCTGGCAGTCCTAGCTCAGAAATTCCACAAACCAGACCCAGGGACATAAGCAGCAGAGGAAATACAACAGTGAAGTCTGCTGGAAGAATCTTGTCCCGTAACACACATGAAAACACTTCTTTATGACAGCACTCAACTACGTTAATTATGGATGAGAAAATTCCCCCCCTCCCACAGTTCTACTTTGCTGTCCCGTTTCTGACAGAATTGGAGCACAGGATCTAAGCTCTAATTGAGCCTTCAGAAAAGTTCCGTGTAACAGGAGAAAGCCTGGTCTTACAGGGAGGAAGAACATGCAGTCATTTAAGTCAAATCAGTATTGGAAAACATTTACACAATGAAGGCAAAGTAACCTCTGTCCTGCAGCAGGACATGGCCAAGTTCAGAGTTACTTCAAATCAGGTTTTCTATGTAATTCAAGGGCAGAGAAGTTCTCTGCGGAGAACGGTCCTTACTAAAAACAAAAAACCACCAACCAACATTCACCCCACCCATCAAAAAAAGGGAAAACAAATTCCACCATGCAGCATCATATTTATACCTCCAGGGCTACCAGCAATGAGTGTCAGACCACAGGGCTCCACCACAGAGCTTTCTGAACTGCCTGAGCCACATTATTCATCACCTGCTCCACAGGTTGCAGCTGAAGGAAATGAAATAGGTGCTTTACCAGTGAATCTCTGCAGTGTTTGGCAGTCACACATCAGTCAGCTGTAATTTGAGGAGCTTTGCCCATAGTTACCTTTAACATTGCACCTCTGTGCAAATTACGAGTGCAAAATAATACGACACATGACAGTGGTTGCAGAGGTCTAGGTAATGGAAACTGGCCATGTGCCACCAGGGAACTTGGACTTTTCTCTTTCATTTTCAGGCAAATATAAATCAGTTGCAACTGATACACAGTGTTACCCTTTCCAGCTATATAAATACTGGGAAAAAACCCAAACAACCCACCACTGTCTCATGCTTCAGTTTCTCAGAATCCAGCAGACATTAAACACGTAATTTTACAAAACGAAGTCTAACAGTACTGACAATCTCCTCAAAGTTCTCACTAAAATAACCTCCCCCTACACAACCTGAGAGAGCAGACCTGCCAAGCTTGAGAGATTTACAAGAAATAATCAAGAGAGAAGGTGGCTTAAAGAAATGGTTAAGTAAATTCTTGGAAGAGTTATTTCCTGAAGCCGGCATCACATCATGTGAGGTAAAGCCATGAGACCACCACCAAGAAAAACGTGCCCTGCCTTGCAGGCAGCACTTCAACAGCAAACAGCTTGGGGGACTACCTGCCTCTGGAATCCTTCCCTAGCCTGCATTTCTGCAAAGAGCAGCACACCTCCCAGGGTTTCCTTCTTCAGCAGGAAAAACAGAGGTAATATAATTAGTCCCAGGCTTTAAAATATTTACATTACTTGAGACCAGTGCAGTCTGATGACCTGCAGAGAGAATTACTCCGGCAGGAACACCTCCTTCATAAATCATTCCACTCGTTATTCAATCTCAGTTTTACAAGTTTATGCTCAACTTAATCTCGAATTCATCTGCCCGTGAACCAAGGAGTCTGGTAGCCAAAGTTGTTCCCTTTCTTGCTCATGAAGAAATACGTCGGGGAAAAAAAATTAAATCCTGCTTTCAAGACCACGTATTCATTCACAGCTGCAGTGAAGATAATGGAAAGTCCAGCTACCCAGGGGGGCAAGTGGTCACAGAAAAAGAACAGCCTGAAGACCCCTCACCGGAGTTAACCTCCGGCTCTCAACAGCCGACATCTCCGGGCCAGCCGGGGCTGGGAACACGCTGTGCTCAGAACCTGCTACGCCTAAGCCCCCGGGGACAACTGTCCGGGGACAGCTCACAGCCCCGGCCCCGGACACCACGGAGCGCCGGCGCTCCCAACGCGTGCGGGGCGAGCATCGCCTCCCGCGTGTGCCCGGCACCGCCGGCCCCACCGCCCTCAGCACACCCCGCCAGACGCTCCAGGACCGCGCCAGCGCCCGCACCGGGACCCCCGCGCTGGCTCCTCATCCACAGACACCGCCCTGGGCCCCTGCCGCCGGGCCCCGCGGGGACCCCGACCCACCGCCCCGACCCGCGGGACCG
>QWTY01031295.1:0-27248 GCA_008033365.1 Pseudorectes ferrugineus
ACTGAAATGAATGATGTGTGAGTAGAGGTAAGTTGACACAGGTGGGAAGAGGAAAATCAGGATAAGGTTTGTGTGCGAAGTGTAATAATCTGGCAGTTTCTGCAGACAGCATAATGGACCTGCTCAATGCAAAACTAATTCAGTTTCTTGTGATTCTGGAACACCTCCTCATTAAAATTGTATGTTCGCCTTTTTAAAGAAGTGACATATAAGAATGCGCATATTGCATCATATTAGAAAGCAGAGAAAAATTGCAAGCACCATCTCACTTTGCTAGGTACAGCAAACACTCTTGGCATCCCTAATATGAAAGTTTTTAATTTGATAGTTTACATTCCATTAGCATCCCTCATCTATCAAACCTGAAGTGCATAAATGTAGCATGGCATACAGTACTTTGCATTTGCAAAGACTCTGCTGTGAGGTGCATAAGAAAATATTTCCTGAGGCTCTAAAATGCCATTTTCAACATGATCTTGCAAAACTAGAAAGGAGACTGGAAGTGAATGGGCTGTACTGACATTATGGGAAAGACATTACAGAGTTACATTTCACAGCCTCAACACAAACATCTGTCTGTTTACCTACTGACCAAACAATTGCCTTATCTAATGGTCCATCTAGTCTGATATTGTACACTTCCCAAAAACATCACTGACATGTGAGTAAGAGGCAAGAAAGAAAATAATGCCCACAAACACATTTTCCTGGAGGAAGCTACTTCCTGATGTTTCAGACTGTGATCAGCATATGATCAAACATCAGTGTCCTTAGTTTGTTGAATCCTCTAATCAAAATTTTCAGATACTTACAGGTCCTTAAAGATCTCTATTTTGGGGTCTAAAATTGATAATCCCATAATAGATAATGAATTTTTAGCTGCTAGGTGCTGAGTACTCTCTGAAAATTATGCTCTTTTTAAAGAAAGACGCCAAAGTCCTGCTGCCCAAAACCACTGCATGTTTTTGAAAATACTGGCTGCTCCTTTTGGACAAGATTAGCAACCTCTTGGGATTAGTGAAAAAGGTTACTACTCCTTTCATCTCTGTACAGAGGTGCATTGGTGTAGACTCCCATTGCAGATAATTCAAAGGCTTACATGTAAGGCTGGTTGTCCTCTGTTACATGTTTGATTTTTTGCATAATAGGGGGCCTTCTTATGGCCCATTTGACACTAGGCAATAATATAAGCACAAGTAGTGGCTGAATGGAATTAAAGGAAAACAAGAATCCTAACACAACTATTTGTCTCGGCAGCATAGCACTGTCCAGTGGGACTCTTTTGCAGAAAGCCACTCAGGCAAGGTCAGACTTTGATAAAGAACAGATACTCTGTGACAACTTGAGCTGCACAAGATAAAATAAAAGTAATCACCCATGATTCAAGATAAAAACCAGCTTCCCTGAGCTCCTGATGCTTTCTTCCTCTGACCTCTGTACAGCAAGCATTGCATCAAGACTCACCTGTCATTAGAGAGTGCTTGGACTGTTCCCTAACTTAGCTACACAATAGCTTCTCTTTGACGGGAGATTTCTTCTGTGGTGCTGTGGATACCATGATGGTCTCTGACTCTTATATATCCTCAGTTGTAAATGAAGTTAATTTAACATTGGGATGGCAGGTGCATTTTGGGGAGGGATCACTGCTTGACTACTCCAAACCATGGCTCAGTAGTCTAACCTGATATGCAGAGGCATTGCCTGAAATCCTTCCATGATTTTGTTCCTGGCTCACAGGGGTGATACCTGTGCAGGTGCTCACACTGTGGTGGGCTTACAGGAGCCTGGGCTGCTTGGTTACACTTCAGATGGTGAAGTGGCCAAACTCAGCCTTGTTCCTGTTGTGCCTCCTGACAGATTAGGAGACCAGACTTCTCCTGGAGGCATCAGGAGTCTTGAAGCTCCTGGGATTGACTGGGAAGCAGAGGCTTCTCTAAGTACTTCAAAAAGAGCTGAGATCTATGTCAAGATTTTGGGATGCTCCAGGTGACTGGTCTTTCCGTAGTGCACTTCTTTGCCCTCCATCACACAAAGCTTCAAGGATCAGCCTGTATCCAAGTCTGGTGTCTAAGGAAATAGCTAAAGAAAAAGCTCTATATGAAGTACTCATGAGATTTGCAACCATGGGATTTGCACGTGCATTTTATGCTCTCCCCTGTCTCTTTAATTTGGTTAAAGCAGAACATCACCCTGTATGTGAGAAACCTACATGGATTTGAAGCAGGCAGTTGAGCCAAAAATCTGGATTCAAACACAGTCTGTGCATCAGAGTGGGGATTGCTTCCTAGCCTCAGAGCATCTTCTGTGTCTTCATCCCTGCTGAGTGTAAACGAGCAAACAAAATGCACCAAGAAAAAAGGTCCACCAAGAGAAGCTTAGCCACTGTCATTAGCAGAAATTTGCAAGAAACAACAGAAAATGACAGCACACAAATCCCAAAAGGCGTTGTTACAGACAGCGCTGCAGATGCGAGCACAGAGAGCAGATGCTTTGAGACCAGCTGTGAAGGACCGGAGTCAAACAAAATCAGTTACATTGGGCTGATTCAGAGCAACCAAGGAGAGCTGAAAACCTTGAACCATGAAGCCTATAGCTCCTTCCAGCAGCCATCAGCCAACACCTACACGTGTAAAGAGGCTGAATCCTCCACAACTCAGATTGATACTCCCAATCAGATGCACTCACAGGTCCCTAAAGGAAGCTCCTCATGAGCTACGGATGACAGGATATCTGCCAAGAGCCATGTGTTCAAAGTAAACTCATTCATGGTGGCATCCATTTCAGAGTAGTATTTCAGCCTAGTAGTATTTCAGTGCATTGGGGTGGATTTGGAGTTTATTTTGGGGAGTCATTAAATACTCGGCTCACCCTTTCTTCTTCGCAAGATGGCAATCCTGGTATCGTTCACTTACGGAGTAAAGTGCTGCTATGCACTCACCTCTCCCAGATCTCGGTCCTATTCTCCAAGAGGTTCCACATGTACCCTCCAGCTATGGCCAATATCACAGTCTGTTTTGATAGCATCAGTCTGTTTGCATCTCTACAGTGTTGGTATTTAGTGAAATACTTGCATCAGACACTGTGTGCCTGCTTCCAGCCTATTCTGGCACTCAGCTTTCATGCAATGTGCCCCCTTGGACTTGCCTCTTTTCCCACAGTCTTGTGACACAGATGGAGTCAGCTTCAGACAGAGTCCTCTTGTGGAGGAGGCAGATCCTAGACTCAGGTGGCAGCTTCCACTCCCTTTTGTACCTCATCTGCGAATTATCAGAGGTAAATTGCCTCTGTCATTTCCTCCAGGATGCCTTCAAAAGGTCACCGGAGTCCTCTACCTTCTTTCACATGTGGAAATTCAATTTTGGAAAATACAGGTTCCCCGATACAATGCACAGGGGTGCCTTTGGAGTGTGGCAAGCTGTAAGTGGAGTCAGCACAATGCTTCTATGTGAAGAGAAAACGCATTTCTGAAAGGAGACAACAAGCACCTTTTAAACCTTAATACCTCATACAGGATTTAGTGCCTCTGCTGTTGTTGCAGGTGACCTTTTACTCTTCTGAGTGGGTCTTGAGCCCAGAAAGAGGCCAGCACCATTATGTCACATATTTAAAGCAAGACATCCATCTGAGGCTGCAGAGCCAAATCACAGCTGTGTTGTAGCCCTGGGACACACACAAATTCACATAACTATATATGTGTGCATTACATACCTTTGAACTCACACGTATACATACACATTAATGTATATGAACTGCATTTTTATGTATTTGTTACATGGCAGTGAAATAGGTTGGCTTCTTTCATTGAAACCAGCATGTGTGAGTTTTTCAAAGCAGAAAAACAAAAGAAGCAAACCCTGCAACCTCACATGGCTCAGCAGTGGTTTCTAATTACAGTCACTGTTACAGATCACCACTGCTGAGGGACGCAAAAGAGAGAAGCTGAAAGCTGAGGGCAGAATTGCCAGCAGCTTTCAAAGCAACATGCCGACTGGTAATGCAGAGTGTGGAAAGCTTTAGTACTGAAAGCCTCCAAGCATGAGAGACAAACAGAAATAGGGAAGGGAGAAGAATGCACTGGCTTGTCACATCGTCACTGGCAGGACCCCAAAATGAAATCTTTTCACCTATGTTTACTCATTAATTAACAAAGAAGAAAAAACCTTGAGATGTGAACTGCTGCCAGGCCTATGAATGGGATTTCTGTGGAGCAAGGAAAGTAAATAATCAGAATCAGAATATTATATCTAGTGTTTATTCAATAGTTTGCTGAACCATTCACACTATGAACCAGAACAGACTTCATCTCATCTATGCCAAAATACAGCTCAGTTTCTGTGCACACAGAGAGCTGTAGGATCAGAATCCAGATCACTGAGCCTTTTTTACCATTCATTTATACTGGTTTTACACTATATTTAGTTTGCAGAGTTATTGCAACCCAGTGGAATGGAGAATACATCTTAGTACATTCAATATTTACAGAAGAAAAGGCAAGCAAAATTAGATAATACTTAATAGGAACTGTGATACAGACCAGTAATATTCTAAAGACAGACTGCAACTACTAAGAGTTGTCCCTTTCCATGGTTTATTAACCTTTGACTAACATATATTTTCTGAAGAAAAGCTTCAAAGGCTTTTCTCTGAAGTCAAACTTATTACAACAGTGTGATAGATTTCAGTTTGAAACATCTCAACAGATTTGAATAAAGATGGATATGACCTGCATGGAGGCAGGCATCTTGAGGAACACTTGCTTCAGGCAGAATCCTGTCCTGGACAACACGAGACACCTCAGGGTTAAAAAGGGAAAAACATGAGAAAAGGATATGCAGGTGATGTCAGGGGCCAAAACATAGCAGAGAAAGAGGACAGTGATAAGTGGTCCCAGCAACAGCCTGCATATTGATATCCCTGGGACAGGAAAAAAATTATAGGGCCTCGGAATTGGAGCTTTAGTCTTTTTTTCTACTGTCCTTTAATGGATAGTATTAATCTTCCTTATTACCAGCCATTTAAAAATTAGTCTGGGGTCATCATCTAGGCTTGTGTAGACAGTGAAGAGAGGGAACAACCTAGTACAGGATCAATGAATTTAGTTCTTGAAGTATTTTTTTCTGTCTCAACCAGGTTATTTAGGGAGTTCTCTAACTTTTAAATGGCTGCTGTTAAGCAAGATGATTCCCACCCTCAGTGGGTGTGACTTTTTGCTGGAAATGTGGATATATTCCTCCAAAGGCATTTGAATTTTGAGACATTCTGCAGGGGACAGCATGGATAAAACACAGAAACAATCTCCAGAAGAGCTGTGGGATTAGACTGGCCTCAGACACGGTGGGAGTCAGAGGTTTAAACTGAGAGTAGGTCTTTAAGAGAGGCACTATATATGGTTGTATGCAATTAGTTGCAATAAAATAATGAGATGAAAACCCTGCACTGAAAGCTGAGTCTCTGCCTTGTCTGGAGTGACACAGCTGGGCCAAAAGTGGGACCTAGCAGTTGTGGCTGTTTTTTCCACACCAGCTTATTACAGAGTCACAATGTGTTCAGGGTAGGACAGGGACTGGTGACTCTGTACAAAGATTTTCATTTAGCTCAAGCCTATCTATCAGTGCATCTATCAAATGGAGACCCAGCTCTGAAAGAACATGATGAAAAGCAGATGCAAAGGCAAAACCTTTGTGCCATTGGAAGCATCATCACTGAATTCTGCAGCACTTTACCCCAGTGTAAAAGGAAGATCAGCCCCTGCATTTGCTGAGCTATAAAATTAATGGCTAAAGACATAACACAGACACTATAGAAACTCTGAGAAGAAAGGATAACAGGGTGGGAAATTAAGAACCTAAATGAAACCAAGAGCTGAGGTTGATACTATTAAAATATATTTTTTCATTAGAAAATCAGATTATGAAATCTTTTCCACCCAAGACAAAAGTGTTTTCTTTCACAGAAAATCCTACCTTGTGATTTTTCCTGCTCTTTCTCATTTATTCTGATATTACCTTTCTCTCTCTAGTAGATGCCTTTTCTTCCATAGCTACTTGCCCTTATGTGTCCTCACTTAAATCATCAACAGTTTCCATCATTGTCTTCCCAGTTTCTTGTAAGTCTGCTGCAACAAGTATGGTCATTCCCACATCTCCTTAGCTCCCTTTTCCAGGCAGATATTGACTCATGGCTGTGCAAGCCATCCCAGTACTGATGTCTCTGGAAAATCAGGTCTGTGTATAGACTTCTATCCAGAGGAGCTAAATCGGGTCTGGAGTTTGATTTCATTGTTTTATAAATTATTCTGTGCCATGTGATATTATTTTGGCCCATATACACTCTCTTGACATTTCTATTTACTGTTTATTTGGTACCACTCTTTTCCTTTTCTTTTTTTCCCTGTTTCCTCTCTGGAAGACATGCTGGACAGATGAAGAAACTCCTAGCCTTGCAAGGACATCCCTGGACAATGTGGGGGACCTATCATTTATGAATAGGGGAACAAAGCACAAAGAAACTCAGTGACTTGATCACAGTAAGAAAGCCACAGAAAAAGGGGGGGGGATTGAATTTGAGTGTTCTGAGCTCATGCTTAAGGTACAGATCCATTCTTCCAGATAAATAAATGAATGTATCTGTAGGCATTACTGATAAACTAACATGTTTATCATGTTTTAACTATGCTATCTATCAGAAAATCCTAAAGATGTCACCAAGAATTGATCTGCAGTGGCATCTTTTACACTTTCTGTGAGTTTTTGTTGCTGCTGGGTTTTTTTTGTTGGTTGGTTTTGGGGTTGTTTTTTTTTCTCTTTCTCTCTTCATGGAGGGGCAAAGGAACTGAATTGAAAAAATGGAGAAAGGCATACAAGTGCTGCTTTCCATCACACCTAGTCCAAGGCTACTTCTCTTTTCAGGAGGACAAGAAGCTTATTTCAGGGAGGAGCGGAATTGGAGGGTGCTGGCTGGGGAAGATGGCCCTTTGACTTCTACAAGCTGCCTTCTCAAATGCAGAAGAGGAAACTTGTGTCTCACTGAAAGGAAAAGCATATTCCAGTACCAGCTTCTACCAGCTTGCTTTCCACTACTGTTTTTAAAATTAATATGTTATTGTGCTCTCTTCTACTTCATGTAGCTTGTCAAGGACTTTCCACGTTACCTAGAAATAGCACGTAATGCTACGTTTTAATAAAAACAAACTAAACAGCTTGCTGCTGCTGGCTAAACACCATCTACTTAACTCCTTGGTGTCCAGATTTTTGCAGAAAGAAGGCTGTATTAACGACCATCATGATATTGGAAGTCTTTGGCACAGTTCCTATAAAACATGTTAGATATTTCAGGTATTAAGGAGCAACTCTTCCTTTGCGAAATGGTCTTTACTATATATTATTGAGGACTTCATACAGACAAGGTGCAGTTACATCTGTCTGCCTGCTCTGGGTGTGTTGGTGCAGTGATCTTTTAGTTGGCTCCGTGGGCTGAAAGCTTTGCTGAGTCTTTCACTGACAGCAACCAAATGAGGGTGCATTACTTCAGGTAGTCAGAATGCTCTCTGCACAGTGCCTTAGGTCTCCGCTGGATATAGGTTGCCAGGTCCTTCAGTTTTCTTGACGTTCTCTCCAGCTACAATACTTCTCTAAGGACAGCTTGTAACATATGGCCTTGAACTAGATACCTCCCTGAAAACCTGTCAGCCCTCAGACAGCTCCCAATGGAAGTGTCAGTTCTTCTTGTCATGATAATTTCATTGTTCTAACCAGCTGCAATATAACTCCTTTTTAACTGTATCAGTGTTCTCTCCTTTTCACCTGGGAAGCACCTTAGTTGCTGACACATTGGCATTTGCTCCATTCTTGTCTCTCTGAAGCTGTATTGAAGAACCTAAAATAACACAGTTAAATTCTTTCAATTTGGGTTCCTTGAATTTCATGCATTAGGAAGTTCTTTGCTATTTGTGCTGATTTCTAGGCTCATTTCAGTTTAATTCTCAA
This sequence comes from Pseudorectes ferrugineus, assembly GCA_008033365.1. Lineage (NCBI taxonomy): Eukaryota > Metazoa > Chordata > Aves > Passeriformes > Pseudorectes > Pseudorectes ferrugineus. The sequence continues at coordinate 7,986 of QWTY01031295.1, forward strand.
ATGACACACATTTGTTCCAATATCAGTAGCACTATATCACAAAGTGACGATTCTTTGTGGACTGAAGAATTATTTCACTTTGAGTGGCAAAACTTGAACCAGATTGAATAACTGTTTCCCAAATTTTCTCTGTATGCATAGCAATTGAGATGCATTCACTGTCTCAGGTTTTTCTTCTTGATTGTTTGTATGTGGAGCTCCTTAGAAGATTAATGGCAAAATTTTGGAAGCTTTTTTCTTGTCCCCTCCCTTATTTCTTTTCAGCACAGCAGCCTGCTTTTACTAAGGACCGAGCTTCTTCCCAACCTTCAGTTGATTAACTGGACACATACACACAATTTTTGGTAAAAAAATATTCTTTATTTCCTGACCTCACAGACATGGCATAAGCGGAGTTGTAAAAGTTCAACCTCCAGTACCCTGGCACTCCTCACTGTTTATGATTCTGTTTTCTAACCTGTTTGAGTGAAATTGTCACTTATGCTTAGGCTGACACAGATTTTTTGCATGCTGCCTGTGAAGGAGTTAGATATGTTTATCTGAGAAAGTGTGATAGCTTATCCAAACCCTGCCTTTCTAGAAATCTCCAAGATTTTTGTTTCCTGTTGAGGAATGTTGAGTGTGGTGGTTTCCAAGGCAGAGGAGACAGAAGGGTCAGCTGGCGGAGGACTCGTACTCTGTTCAAGGAGAAACTCCCTAATCCCTTTCTATTGCTATGTGCGAATGTGCAGTGACAGTTCCCTGTGTCCCTGTTCCTTTGGAGCACATCAGGAAGGCAAGGAGGTAGTTACAGGCTGAGAAAAGCAAAAAAGCTCCTGCCCTCTGGCAATCCGTACCAGAAGCAGGGATGCGTTGCAGGGGAAGGGATGGTAACACACATAGGAGGGATGGTGAGGGATGGTGTGCAGGTATAAGGGAGGCTGAGAAGGTAATGGCTTTTATTAGACTGGCCTATTTATTTAGGAAAAAATAATAAGCCATCAGGTTTTAATCAACCACAAACCAACTGCCCAGACAAATGGCTTCATAGACCATTATGCCCTGGCACTTTTCCATCCAGTATTTGCATGAGAATTTCACCTTATAAATGTGGAGAACTAACATCTGTACAAAGAGAAGGAACTACCTAGGGAAAATCTCCTACTGGGATTCCTTTCAGTGAGAGGACTTAGAGTGCTCAGAGTAGCTACCAACTGATTCTGCAATTTGCTGCCTCATTTAATTTTCTCAGCCTAGTATTACATAATCAATAATATCCTGGAGTCCCACAGACAAAAAGTGCAGACAGTGTTCCTTTCCGGCTTGTGTTGTTTATGTTTAACTGTGGATTTCATTGTCTTGTAATTTCCTTCCTTACTTCTCTGCTGGAGGTAACACTGGATTAACCTGTCTCCAGTTCTTATAAATTGGTAAGGAAAGCTTTAACGGTAAGAAATTATCAGTTTTCTAATGCACATTGCTGGTGTATTCATGTGCCAGAATTTAGAAGTTTTTTTTTCTTGTGTACTTTATTCTTGTGTCCGTTTATCTTGCTTTTTTGTAGTTGGGGCTGAGGTGTGATATTCTACATGATGGTGAATTTTGAGATCTGTCTGGAAAGCAGTAATTTATGTTGCTTTCTTGTCATTACTTTTCCCATTCCTAATCCTCTTTTAATACATTTAAGACATTTAAATACATCTACAATGCTTTTTACAAGGTTATTCTTTGTTAAGATATGAATCAGTAATTACACTTTATGGCCTTTGGCTTTAGTAGGAAAAATAACAATAACATCAAGGTAAACCAAATATTGAGTGGTATGCTCTTATTATAATGAGGAGTCATGTGCAGTACAAGAGACTGTCTCCTCAGTACAAGAGACGTGGAGTGGGTCCTGAAGAGGGTGACAAAGAATATTAAGTGACTGGAGCATCTCTTACCAGGAAAGGCTGAGGGAGCTGGGCCTGGTCAGCCTCAAGAAGACACAACTGAGAGGGGACCTTATCAATGTCTGTCAGTATCTGAAGGGAGGGTATCAAGAGGATGGAGCCAGGCTCTGCTCAGTGGCGCTGAGCAATAGGACAAAGGACAACAGGCAGAAATTGATGCACAGAAATTTCCACCTGAACACGAGGAAGAACTTCTTTACTGTGTGGGTGACTGAGTACAGGAACAGATTGCCCAGAGAGATTGTAGAGTCTCCCTCCCTAGATTTACTCAAGAGCTGTCTGGATGCAATCCTGTGCCATGTGCTCCAGGATGACCCTGCTTGAGCAGGGAGGATGGAGCAGATGGTTCACTGTGGTCCCTTCCAACCTGACCCATTCTGGGATTCTGTGATATGTTAACTGAACACAGCTAACCAAGCTGACACACAATTGGGACAGTAGACATGAGACTGATGTATTATCAAGGGAAAGAAAAGGAATTCACTGTAGTTCAAAATAAGCAAAACCAGATGAATGATATGATTAAGGAATTAAAGATTGTAACTTCCCTGTGGAATGAGTATTACTGTTACACAGAGTCTAAAAACTGAGATCATGTTCCCAATATACAGTCATATAAAAAGGTGTGGTTTTCAGACTAGGTTGGTGTTAGATTTGCACTTTAAGAGTTAGTTATTTGAAAATATTAATGTGAACTGCTCCCAGTGAAAGCAGCAAATAGCTGAATAAAACCATGAAACATCTTTCCAAGGCGAGTCAGGAGCAGTCTGGTTTCAGAAGCTGTGAGACAAAATCAGATCCAGTGTGACCTGCATTTCTGAAAAATAACACCACTTAATATGGATGTTTAAGTGGGGATGTAGGTTCTGCATATAGATATGTTCATTAAGAACTTGAGAGTGAAATTCTGTTATCCTCCTCTCAGTAAAATATTTTACTGAAGACCTGGAGTTGTATCAAATGTTTACATGGCATGTAAGAAATCCATGTATCCCATCCAGCCATCACTGTGACTAGTGAAAGCTATTACTCATTTCTGAATAATACTTTTTTTTTTTTTTTTTTTTTGTGCTGGTCATTAAAGGAATCATTTTGAAATGAGAATGTAAAAAGTGACACTTTCACAGACACAGCACAGAGGATGCCTGATTTCAGAAGGTGTTTGAATGTTGCGCATTTAAAACATAGCCAGTGTGAATTTTATAGTACAGTTAATACAAAAGTAAAATGTTGCTCAAGATCAAAACTAGATTATAACTCTTATGTGCTCCTTTCAATATAAAGTAATGAACTTAATCCTCCTCTTTCTTACTCTGGTGTAAAGACAGAGTAACCCAACAAAATTAATCCCAAAATGTTAGGCAAATTAATGTATTATCAGTCATATGGTCTTTGAAATCAAAGGGGTTAAGAGGCTGTGGACAACATGTCCTTTACCAGGCAAGAGGTGCTGGAATAATCTTTATGCTTTCTGCCTGGAACAGGCTTCAGTTCTGCCACACCTGCCAAAGAAACCTTTATTTTATTCTCATCTCATTATATACTATGCAAACAAGTTGGATTGCTAGTCTAGATTTATAAATGCAATGAGGTATAACACAGTGAAGTGAAGTGAACTCTAGCTTGTTTAATTTAGAGAGAAGATATGTAAATTGCCAGTCATCTTCAATAATTTAGTCTGATATGACAATATGATGAAAGCTGAATAAACTGCCAGAAGCTGTGGTCTTGCCTTCTGCACTTATGATCTGGAATTGAGATTTTGCTGGAAATTATTTAGTGGACTTCCCTGTCTGATGGAAGAAGGTAATAACATGGTTATTATTAATACTCCATTAACAAGCACGTGGTGTTAGCTGAAAAGGAAAAAAGCAATTTCCCTGAGAGGAGCAAACAAGTTTAAAAGCTCCTGCCCCCTTTGTAGTAGAATAAACATGACAAGGCACAAAAGCCTGAGACATTAGCAGGATGATCACCATTAAGCTATTAATCGTTTTCCATTTTATTGCTGAGGGTTTTATACAATGCAACGCAATTCATTACATCTTTCCTGATACATCTAAAGCTGAATCCTGAAATGCTTTTTGGTGTTAAATAATACAACACAGTAGACACTATAAATTACAGGAAATGCTGGTGTGATGGATGTTGGATGGTGAATAATTTACGAAGATTAGAACAGAGCAAGGGGAGGAACCAGTGGTGGAGCAAAAAATCGAAGTGGAAAAGAAGTTTTCACAGGAAATCTGAAGAGTTAATGGAAGAGGCAGACCTAGGAAGTTATTTCATGTGGCTTAAAAAAAAAAGTTTCTATCCCAGAAATATTCTCATACTGGAAGACATGCTGAAACTGTTAATTTGTGACTGAGGTAGAAATGGTCTAATTAGTAGTGTAAAGGAGTCCAGACAAATTTGAAAAAAAAAGATCTTTGGAAAAAATCCTTAGCAGGAGTGGGGAGTTCACTTCTTCAGGTGTCTTCAGGGAAGGCCAGAAAGGAAAATACCATTCTTCTCCAGTCCTTGAAAAGGTCACATTTTCATCTGGTTCTGGAGTAGTTTCCAAGCAGCCCTATATGATCACCTCCCCCCTCCACGCCAGTCCTGGCTGGGGGTTTCACAGCCGTATTATATATCCTGAGGAACAGGATTATACCATGGATAAGATTATCCTACACTGAGCTCCAGAGCTGCTGCCACAATAAAGAAGAACTGGTGCACTTCTGGTGAGTAATACTCCATTAGAGACAGGTGATGTGCTGGCCTCTGGAACATGGAACAAGGGACTGCCATGACATGTTTACTACCACCACCAGAGGAGCAATTTGGGATGACATTGTGAAGTGTAATCAGTAATAAATTATTAATTAACGGCTTTTAAATTGTCTGACTTCAGTACGTGGTGGCGAGGCTGTGAATGGAACAATTATTAAAAAATTCATGTGTTCTTGGTCATAGAACTGATAAATACTGCGAAGTGCTCTTCGATTACCAAGTGGCTGGCAGTTCACTTGCACACCACATTTCTGTTTCTAGTTGCCAATAAATGATGTCTGTGCCCACGTTTGTCAGGCTCCCTGTAAGCACTCAGCTGCCGTTTAGCACTTGTGGGCACACTGGCAGAGTATATTTTCCTGAGTGTTTGGAGACTAATTTGAATGCCTGACACATAGCCTCGGCTCTTCTCACCTCTCCCTCCCTTCTCTAGCCTCCCAGCCTCAGCTTTTACAGTGTCAGTCAAGATAGCACAGACTAGGTATTAGCAGATTTTGCTCTTCTGTCATTTACCTGATGTCTGGTCTTCAACAGATCAGAAACAGATATATTTGAGAGTTGCTTCATTGCAAAAATGCAGGAAACGATGTAATCATCCACCTGCACAGAGCACTTTGATATCTAAGAATGACGTATATATGGTCATTAATTTTTGTTTTGGGGAGCTCTGCAGGCCTGAAGAACCTGATTTGTTCAGTAGAGCATTAGATCCGTTTTTCTGTAAAGTAAAAGGGAAGACATAGTATAGACAGCTGATTCAATTTGCCCCCTCCTCTATGCTGGCACTGCTGTTGTGGCTTTGCACCATCAGAGAGTTATTTCACTGCAGTGATGGTAGAGGCATAGATTAGCTGCTGAGGTCATGATTTCCAGGCACAGACTGATAGTGAAACATCTTTTAATACCAGCACTTGAAATTCACTGTGTACACTGAAGAGAAGGTGAGATAATTTCTTAGAGAAATTGCTTCTGCAAGAAAGAAGGTTTGTTCCTGCAAGCTGATGCCAGCTGGGTTCATCAGAGGGTGAACGGAGCCATTGCAGGACTGCAATTCAGGACCTGCCCTCCCTCTGGCTTGCTCTAGGCTGATCATCAGAGCAGTCCTGCTGGAGGAGAAGAACAAACACAAACCTCCCCAGGCAGAGAAGGGAACTGAATCCCTCTTCCAAGACAATAAAAAAACGCTTGAGCCATCAGATGCTGGGGTGTTCTGGGACAGAGCCCTCGCCCCTCTGGTGCAAGCTGTTTGCTTCTGCATGACTTGGTTAAACATTCCCTGTCCCAGCATGGCTCCACAGGGCATGTACTCTTAGAGGAAGAAAGGCAGTTTCCAGTCACTGCTCAGAAAGGGGATTATGAAATAAAGCTACGAGTCTAAGAGAATTCAGGTCAATTCAGGCTGATGGACTGCAAATCCAGAGGCGTGCCTCAATGCAGGCTGTAAACAAGTTTGGGATCTTCAAGAGTGTGATGGAAGCCTCAGAGCTGCTTGTACCTAGTTGCTCTTGTGATACAATCCTGAGCTGGCCATCTGTGTTGGTACTCCCTGCAGGATTGCAGGCATTTTGTTTGGTCTTTGGAGCCTCTCCAGCACCAGGGAGCATGATCCCTCTGTGAGGGCTTACTCCTAAGTATGAGCAATGCTACAAGTTTGACACTGCTTCATTGCTTTATCAATGTATTTTTTTCTCCTTATTTTGACATCTATTGTGAGAAAGTTTTGCACCAAAACCTTGCTCCACTCCATAAATTTGTTTGCTCTGAAAAGCCAGCAGTTTCCAAGATTTTTGGGCAAAGAGAAAAACCTTTACCACAGCAAATCCTAGGGTAAAAGTAGGCACAGACAGACAGAAAGCTGCAGCAGCAAGCAAAGGACTATGAGCAGTTGCTTGGGGCTTTGAGTGAGTGCCCATGACCACTTTTCTGCTGGAGGTACTTGTGTCCAGCTGAGATGTAGCACCATGCTCCAGCAGGAGCCCTGCTGGTGAGGGCAAGTTAAATAAATATTGTATATCAGAAAGGAAACCATCCTTGTAGGATTCAGTCTTACAAATGGGAGCTAATTCTTACTCCTTCATGGATTAATGTAGGGTATTTGCTCCTCAGGTGATTGTCACTGCACATACTGAAGCACAGGGAGGTTTAAGAAACCTCAAAGGAAAGAGCTGAACTTCTTTTCCTACCTGTGTATGTGCACTGAGGGGGTCTCACAGCCTCTTGTCTGTGCCTCTATATTTGGAATATGTTTTTGGAGACAAATGGAAATCACCTATTAAAGCTAGGGCCCCCTAACATGGCAAGTAATACATGGGTGGAACTTTGTCCTCCTGGAGTGCAGGTTCAGATGAAAACAGCTGGGTGTGTCCTGGAAACTCAGGCACCTCCTGCACACAGGTGCAGAGTCGCTTACTGGGTGGCCTTTCAAGATCTGTTGAGGAGAAAATAAAAGGTGGGGTGACAGAAAAGACTAATAACTTTATTCCAAACTACCCATTCCCAATGTACATTAAAAAAACAGAAGAGTACTAAAATCAATTAAATCACCATCTAGCTGCAGGTCTGCCCCAAGGAGCCTGCAGCAGGCTGAACCCCTTCAGCCACGGCTGTGGTGGGTCTCCACCCCTGCTACCCAAAAAGCAAAGTGCCAAGAAGAGCATGGAGAGGGTACAGAACTACCTCAAACAAGCTTTCAGGGACTTATGAAGTGAATGCCAGAGGAGTTATACAGTCTTTAGATGGCAGGCAAAGAATGAATTTTGTCTCTGACAAGAAAAAGGTGAATTTTTAGGCAGTTTACATTGATGTCACCATTTGCATTCTGGACAGTAGTATTGAAGCAGTTAGTGAGCTCAGCCCAGGTCTTTGGGCTGTTGACTATTTTTTGCAGCTCTTGAAACCACACCTGTGTGACAAAGACATGGGTGTGTTACTTGCTTGGCTATTTGTAAGATGTTTTAAGCATGTGGTTCTGGAGTTCTGCAGGTTTGGACCCTCTTCATCAATCTCCTATGAGTGCATAAGAAAAACTTGGTTCTCTTATTAAAAAAAGAAACAAAACTTCTTTTTTTTTCTTTGTGCTACAATAATGTTTGAAAATAAAATTAAAATACATGAAAATGCTGAAGATAATATTAAAACTGGGCCAGTTCAAACCACTTCATCATAAACAGAATTTAAAAATGTTTGCCAGAGGGTGTTTGGTGTTGGCTTATTTTTAATTCAAAGTAGGTTGCAGCTGCAGGTTGCACATACAATGATGTGCTGGAGCAGGCTTAGAGAACTTGGAAATTTGGTATCAAGTTTTGATCTTGCTGCATTAAAGCTGTATGTCCCTGAAAGAATGGTTTCTATCCTGGATTCCAGCCTTTTCCCATGGTGATGTGAGCCTTTCTCTGCAAAGAGCCTTGCAATTCTCATATAAACAGTAATACTAAGAAAAGGAGTAGCAAAAGTATGATCTATATGTATGCATTGCTTACAGGAGGTGAGAGAAATATTTGAACATATTAGATGGTGGATGAATGTCAGATCCAAGTTTTGAGAAAATAAATCTTCGTAGAGTGCTCTTTTGCCCTGCCAAATCCTCCTCCTTTCCTAGGGCTTTGGTCTGAAAGAGAAAATTACCAGGCAGCTCCAAAGGAATATGCTGGTTCCCTGCTGGAAAGAGCAGATGCCCAAGGTACCACAGTTGCTGCTCTGTGCATATGCTGATTTCCCCAAAGGCATGGCCTGGGCTGCTCTCTCTTCGTCTTTTTCAGAGGGAGAAAGACTCAATTATTTTCATGCCAGACGCACATGGTCATGCATGCTCAAGCCCTCGTACTGCAAAACTCTCATTCCCCTCTATTTGAGCCTCCAATCTCGTTAGAATTCTTGCAGGAAATCTGCAGTCCCTCAAGGCCCAAAGATGTGCAGAAATGCCATAATTCCTCCAGTCCTCAACATACAATTTATTCTCATCACCTTGTCCATGACCTTCCATTCATTTTTCAGCTTAGTTGCAGCTCCATCTTTTTCTCTTCCCCTCTCACCTTCTGGGGTAATACCTTTTCTATTCCAAAATCCTCCCTGTAATCCCCAGCTGGACTCCAGTTTATGGGAGCAGGGCACTTTTCTAGAGGTCAGACCTCAGTCACTAAGATTTTGTTCTTAATTTACCTATGGATGAAGTGCTGAAAGACTGGGAAACTTTCTTCAGAAGGCTAGGGCAGGAGTTACAGGAGCACAGGGCAAACCCATTTCTTTGATGCTCTGCTGATACCAGGACCACAAAGAGCGTTGGCTGCAGTTGCTTTGACTGGGAAGTTGCATCTTCTCCTTGCTGATGGTGTCCTTGACTTCCTTACCTCCTAGTTCAATAAGTCTCCAGCAGGGGAAAATGCCTCTGGCCTGAGCATAAGTATCAGCTTGACTTGTTTTTGTTTCTAAGATCTCCTTCCCTTGTGCAAGCTCGATGCTGTTCCTCCTGTGTAGCTGGCTGCATTGTGAAAGCACATTTGTGTTATATTATCATAGAGAGAGCTAATGGGATAGGTTAGAGAAGCACACAGGAACAAGGATATGAGAGTTCTTAGTTTCCTGAAACACTTACCTTTACTGCCGCTGCTGAGAGGATTGCCACATTACCCTGCAGAGCCTGTCCAAGCCTGTTAAATGCCATACTGTGTGATACCCTACTTTGGGAATGCTGCAAACACTTTTTTACTACCAGTGGCCATTGAGTATGCTGGGTGCTGGATAACCTCAGGAAACACAAAGACTTGGAAGCTGGTGAAATATCTCTTCTGTCCATTTACCTTCCTGGATAGGGATGACATATGCAATAGGTCACACCTCTCCCTGCCATGGCAGGAAGGTGATTTCTCATGCCCATGACCAGCAGAGTTGCTAAGCTACATGCAGGAAGACCAAACTCAGACACTTCCTTGCTAAGGAAGGATGAAGTGAAGAAGGATTCCCTGCTGGGCTCTGGTCCATGCTCACCTGTGCTTCCAAGAGGTCTGGTAGCTCATGTCATCGTCACCTTGGTACTCATTCTTTTAGACCAAACCAGTGCAGGCAAACGGTTCCGAATCAGCAGCCCCAGAAAAAGCAGCCCTTTTGGCAATGTGCTCTTGTTCTTTATTGTTTATCCTACAGTAATGAGCTGGTGAGGTCAGGGCCTCCCTCAGTTGGTTGTTACCTCTCTCTATCAGATATCTAGTGAGAGACAGCCCTGCCTGGATGAAGTTATTCTCCTAAAAATGAATATGGGGAAAAAGGGAAGTCTTAAGATACTCCCTTACAGAAACAGATCTGAACATGCTGAATTGTTTCCCTGAACTCTCAGAAAAAGTTGGGGCTATGCCAGTAGGTGAATAAAGATCTTCTGAGGACTAATGTAGCACTCTCTTTTGCATCAGTAGTTCTGTCTCTTCTTTGTCTCTGTCTTTTGCAACATGTTAATGAAGCCAGAGGACAGCCCAGATCCACTGGCTTCCTGGTGTCATTGTGAAGAGCCCCACAACTGCATTGATGGAGCTCTTTGTGGTGCCAGCTCTTGTGCAGCACCACTGGAGCTCAATTCAGTAAGTGGAACATTCAGGACACTTTAAAGTATTTTTCATCTGGAAATACTGATTTATCAAAAACTAGACTCCATGTAGAACTAGTTACCCTTTTGAAAAATAGGCTTGTTTCTTGCATTTTAAGATTTTATGTGGTTTTTTTAATTGAAAAAGGATGATGTGGGTGTAGGAAGGTTTTTTTTTGTTGTTGTTTTTCATCTCATTTCACTATTTTTAAAGATAAAAATTCTTGTGAGGCTGAACATGGTATACATTCAATACACATCCTGAAAATCACCAGATGGATGTCATCTGGGAACGATGTCACCATCGTTTTTTATCAAAGTTAGATATCACTTAGAATTTCACAGGGTAGGTATTTAGGTACATGTTGCTGCTGAGAGGAATGCAGATATTAAGGTGAGACTCATTTTCCCTTTTCAGTCATGGTTCCTCAGTTGTCCTCATCACCTACTTAGTGTTTCCTTCCATAGCAGTCAAGCCAATCACACATCTAGAACTTGAGAATTCAGCTGTCACTTCCCCATTTCTCCACGATATTCCCCGAATCCTGACACTCCAGCCTTGAGTTCCACCAGAAGTAAAGCTTCATTTAATGTTGTCTAGAAAAGTAAATAATTAAACAAAAAACCAAATTAATCAACTCCAAAAATTCACACCTACTTTATCACACATGTGCTTGAGGTTTAAAAGTACATTGCCTTATAAACTTGAGCTAGCAGAATGAATATTGTATGGCTGGAGCTTGCTCCACTCGACAGGGGAGAGAGTCTTATTTTCTTCTCTGTATTCCTTCAAGTATTTATGAATTCTCAGGATATTTTTCATGGGTTGCACCTTGTTCTTACTTTTTCCCCTTTTTTCCTCTATAGAGTTTGGTATTATTAGTATTATTATTTTGCTATTTTCTTTATCAGGTTTATATAATGCAATTGCAAGTGAAACATTCAATAGGTGGGAAATGAGAGCCTGAGTATTTCTTTACAACATATTATTTTAGCTGATGTAGGTGACAGGCTCCAAGAAGGGACTGCATGGCTGGGTGTAACTCCCAGCTCTGCTGCTGGGTGGTTTCAGCAATTTTCCCTGTCTTAGTTCACTCACCAGGAAATGCAGACTGTAACACCCCTCATCACTGTCGAGCACTTTACTATCAAGTGATGAAAAAGTCTGTGTAAGACTGTCATGTAATCAAAGAGGAAGAAAGGTGAGAGTGAAAGAGAAAGAAGTCACACTAGATTACAGAGGAGATGAAGCAGTTTAATCCCAGTCTTCCTCAGGTTTGATACGTTTCAAGGGAAATATAAGATCTGACATCATGCAGACTTCATGCATAAAAATAATACAAAAAAATCTTTCCACTGCAGTATCCTCCTTTGGATTATATACACTGATATAGTGGTTAAAAAATCACTTTTCACTGCTTACAATGGCAGTTTGCTTGGTTCTTGTACTTGACCTGGTTTAGATACTTATGTCAGAGCACATATATTTTCAAGGTTTGCCTTGCCTTGATTTGTACTCATCTATTTCTTTCCTTCAAATCCAGTACCACTGAGGGGAAAAAAAGAGTCTGTGAGTGCAGCTACTGAAGCAGCATAAATCTTCTGAGGTGTGGGCTCAGAAGAGACAGGCACAAGGCAGTGTGGTTTGGCACCAATAAGAGAAGAGAGATAGATTTCTACTCAAAAGGACTTCTAGTCTTTGACTTCTTTCAGGCAAGGTGTACATATGAAACACCATTTTTCCTTTCACTGGTTAAAAATCCAATGAATTGGGAATAATAATGACAATATATTTATTAAAATCCCTTGTGGAAAATACAGTAATGATCAAGCTTCTCTGATGCTTAACCACACAGAGAGTGTTTTGACCTTTGAATCAATGCTGAATGTGAAAGACTAGGAAAGGAAAAAAAGGCTTTTTTGTGCTTCATAACATATTTGCTCCTTCATTCGTTCATTTCAATTGCATTTGCAGATAGGAGACCTGAAGTGTAAAAAAGTTGCTTTTGACTCATAGCCTGGGACTCATAGCACAAAATTTGCTGAAGGAAATGCTTTAGCCCTCCCTTGCATCCATTGTACCCAAAGTGGTCCTCACAGGGAAGAGACAGTTGAGGGGGTGATCTGGGATGGAAGAGAAAAGGCCAGTGGGACCCTGCTTTGCACCTTGGCTCAGGCCCTTCTCATGGGAATGGGGCACTCAGGGGCTGCTGTGCACTTGTAGTGTCAGGGGGAGCATACAAAGTACATCACCTCTGCCCCCTTCTTCCCCAGCCTGAACCAAGCTGGAGGGGCTTTGTAGTGTTTTCTGACAGGTCTATGTCCATCTCCAGGGTTGGGAAGTGCTCATCCCCAGAGACTGCACTGTCTTTCATGTGCTGCACTTGTCAGGCCCCATTCTTTGCTGGCAGGGAGACTCTAGCAGCAATGAGGGAAGAGGTCATCAAGGACCTGCAGCATGGCCAGACAAAACTAGCCGGGCAGCCAAGAAAAGTGAGATTCCCTGATCTTGTTTTCTGTGATGTTATCACTCCTAGCTCAGATTCCAGGGAATTGTAGTTTTTGGAATCAAGACAAAATGGTCAGCTCCCCTGTGTCCACTTCAACACGCTTTTCCCCTTTTCTCTGCATCAGTTACCAAGCACAGCGCCCTTCACAGTCAGTCACTGCAGGGATCAGAGGGGCTTTAACTCGTCAGAGAACCACACAAGCAAGCTGGTAAGTTCTGCTGACAGCTGCCTGTGTTACCTCATTGCCACATCCCTCATCTGTTCCCTGCTCATACCCATCTGGTGCTTGTCTACCTACAGAAAATTTGGTGGGTTTTAGTGATCCCTTGGCTGCTTGGCTCACACAGGACCTGCTTTCCCTCACCTCTGCTGTAACCACATGACCTCTCTCTGGTCGTTTGGACCAATTTCTGTATTTTGCTTTATTCCTCATGCACAAGCCTCCTGGTAGAGGCATGTTCTTTTATAAATGCATCTATTTGGAGGACAAAGATACTGCCCTCCTTTAACCTCTCTGATGCTAAATTTTCTGCTTATTGATAAGTGCACTTCTGAGGGAACCACTGCACATGCTGAGTACCTGAGCCATTAGCTGACATTAGCAGTTGATGAAATGTTTTTTTCTGATGGTTTGAGGTGTCCCTGCAAACTTGTATTCTCTTCTTTTGTCTGTGTGTGGAAAGTCCAAATGCAGGTTCACTTACATGGCAAAGCTTATGAAAGAAAGAGAAAGAAGTTATCATTCATTCCTTTTGGCTTCCTTTGGCAACTTCTCTCCTTTCTGTTGTTTGCAGCAGAAAAGGCCACACCAGCTGGTCTGGAGAGTCACCGCCCTTCACTTCTATTAAGACATTAAACCAATAATTAGGTTGTCTACTGAAAATGCAGAGAGAAGAATAAATGATTTATAAAGTGCTTGGCATAGTAACTGGTATTGCCTGGAATGAATCGGTCTTTCCAAATAGTCACTGAGGAATTATCCCCTTCTCTTCTTCCTGCCTCCAAATACAAATCTCAAAAGCCCAGACCAGTCTGGGGGCTTTATCAGTGTCCGCTGGCAGGCAGAGTAAGAGTAGGAGGTCTGAGCTAGTCTGCGCTAGGTGATGGAGCATGACACAGAGAGCCAGCTCTGGCTGTGGCCGCCTGGCAGTGCTCTGCCCCTGTTGGATGAAGTCTGCAGAACCCACACCTCAGCCAAAACATTGTGCAGCCACTGTGTTTGGGCACAAGCCACACTGCACCATGCCCCAGAGCTGAGTGCTGCCTGCAGCCAGCCAGGGCTTCTCGTGACTTGTTTTTTAGCTCCCATGTCATCCAAATATCCCATTAAACACCACAACTGTCCCCATTCATCAAGCTGTGACTCAGTTTCCATTCATGACCCACTTCTTCTACCAGGACCCTATAAAGAAAGGCATAAAAACCTCCCAGCCTGATGTAAATTAGTGTCTCATATTTTATGACATATTACATGAGAGGATTCATATCACCCAGACCATTCCATCTGGGGGCCAAAAGCATTCAAAGTACTTTTTGCTTACCTTCTGGAATAGGTCCAAATCCCACAGCTGTTTCCACATTGTTGAAGCTCTATGCCTATAAACAGCATTCATGGGTTTTTTTACCTGACAATAGATGGTGCTCTTTCTATAATTATCTGTCTCCACAGTCCCTGCATATACCTTTTTTTTTAATTTAGAACAAACATAACAGATTATCCTTTGGTTTGGGCATAGCGAGACTGCAAGCAGCAAAGGTAATAAATAACTACCTGCAAACAAACCTGTAACACAGATAAACTTTCTGTTATGGCTGATCTGCCACAAGGACTCAGAATAGATCCTCAAATCTTAGGTGCTCAGGTGATGAGGGGCATTTAAATAGACAGATAAATAGATGGAACAAGTTACAAAAATAATAAGCAATGATCCAAATCTCTTCCCTAGCTTGCACAAAACAAAACTCTCACTAAAACTCTCACTCTCAGAAAAGATTTGCCATGGTATTTTCTTCATTCTGTGTTTGAATAAAAAGAAAGGAGATGCTAAACAGCATCAAGCAAACTACACTTTGTTTTTCCCTGTATTCATTTTAACTCTTTGCAAAATACAGGGAAGGGTTCTGGTTTTTTCCAGGACTTACAGAAGTCACAATTGTAACTAAAATCCAAGACAACCATATTTCCCAGTCAAGTTTAGAGGAGGGAAAATCATAAAATACCTTAAAATTTACTCCTCAAATAAAGCATAGTGAACAACATCTAGAATAGTTTAGTGACTGCAAAGCTGTAATTTTTTGGACACGATTTCCTCCCATTCTTGATGTTATTTGTGCCCAAATGAAAGTCTTCAGCCTGACATCTACCTTCAAATCTTTTCCATTCACACAGATTGCATAATGCATCTAATTTTTGTTCTAAATTGATTTTAAATTCAATGTCAGCTTGAGGGTCCTGTTCCTCAGGCTCTTTAGAGACTGAACAAGAGTCTTTGGAGACTGACTGAGCAGCATCTCAGCCCTTTTCCCCAGTGCATTTGAGCCCTCCAAATGCACTCTTCAAAACCACCCTTGGTGCTTGCAGCACTGAAGCTCTCCAGCTGATACTTGCTCTCCTTTGCAAGCAGAGCAGAAATACATGGTTTGTGTCTTCGTAAGGGATACATACAGCTGCCCTACATCAGCCAATAAGGTAAATATCAGTGTTAACCCACTGCTCTCTTGTCCTTTACCCCGTGCTTTGAGCCTTCCTGCTGTGCTGGGGAGGCCTTGGTGGTGTCTCATCCAATGATCTCAAATCTACAAGAGCTACACAGGAGCTGCTACCACCGATGGCTACTCATGCATCTCCAGTGCTTAAATTAGGAGCAGAGCCTTGCTAAAGTGGTGCTTCTGGTGAGTGAGGAAAGGGGGACTTTTCAGGGAGAAGTCATGCAATGTGAGCCAGGAGCTTTGAGTTCTTTCTTCTTCCTTCTTCATCTTTTTGCTGGCAGGTTCTTCTAGTCTGTTAGACTCAGGGGCTTCACTGGTGTTTCTTCTCTCCTACTGTGTTTCCTCTCACTCAGATAAATACACCGTCTCCTCTTGCCTCTTTCCCCCACGCCCTTCATCAATGTGTAAAAAATACAAGAGGAAAATATTGTGTTAAAAAGGGCAATTTGTGAAAATACTAATCTGTCTAATTATCTTTTTAGTCAGTAATAGAAATATGACTGACTTCTAAGAAAAATTGTAAGGTTAACAATATTTAGATAAACACATTACCTATAAAGTGAAGGAAAAAACCCCCTGTTTCTTTCATAAAAAGTATTAACATTTCTGACTCTTGGTGTTAGAACTTGATGAGAAACAAACCAAAATATTGAAGTGACTTCTAGGCTGATTAACGCTTCAGGCTGGAGAAAACAAAAATATCTTAGAGCTTTGAAGCTTTTTACCCTTACATTATTAGTGGATAAATAAAGAAATAAATTGAAATTACAACCAGAATGACATAATAATCATTCTATCTTTATCAAATGCTTAAATTCTGATGAAGATGGATTTTTGAGTGTCAGGGGAACATTCTGCTGACAAATGCTCAGTTAACCTTAACATCCATCAGCACTGGGTGGACTGAAAGGAAGAGAATATCATAGAGGTGACTTAGAAATGGTATTCCTTCTTACTGTGTTAACAATATTTCCCTCGTTTCAAACACTCCTCATTTTCAGAAGATAGACACCTTCATGTACGATCTAGACCGCAAAGACCAAATCCTGTTTTCATTTATGTTCCTGTAAACCATTAATACCTCTTCTGAAGTCGGTGGAATTATTGAATTTATGCCACTATAATTAAGAACAGATGCTGCCCTGTGATCCCTAATGCCCTATGTACCCTAATGTGTCATAATGGGTAACCACTGAGGAGTATTTCTGAAGAAGGCGCACAATAACATTTCAGTGGAGGACACAGAGGCACTCAAATAAAGCAACCGTGAAATCAAATGACCTTTCAATCTGTTTATGAGAGACTTTGTTATCTCTGCTTTGAGACAGCTGGAACAACAAGTGAGAGATCTTAATCTATATCCCAGAGAGTCATTGCTTCAGTGAAATCCAAAAATACACACAGGCTCCTCAGCTGTTGTGGTCCTGTTTGTTCTCCCTCTACAGGTTTGAGCACTTGAGGAGCTTATGTCTTTGCGTGCTCAGGGTGGGCTCTCATGAGCCCTTCCCCAGAGAAGGATTCATCTGTAATATACTACAAGCAGTCCTTGAGCAAAGATATAAAATGGATAAGGATTAGCATGATAAAAAAGAAGTTTCTTTTTTTTCCTGTTGTACTGCAAATAAAGCTCATCACTGGTTTACATGCTTGGCTGCTTGCCTTAATACAATAAAATCCTACCAGCATTCATGGAGTGGAAACTTTGAGCCTTTGGAGACTCTGACCAGATAGATCCTGTATAGAAGGTCCAATGAGAGGTTAGGTGACACAGAGACCTCGATGTCTCATTAATTCCTCACCCTGGGCCAGGCAGGAGGAAAGCCTGAGCTCTATTTGGGCTCAAATGGACTCAAAAACCTCATTAAGGCAAGACCTAAGTGCATGTCCGCTGGTTCCTGGTCATGATGTCCCGCTGTGTATTCTTAAGGTGTGGGACGTGTGACATGATGTGTGCTGGTTTGCCTGACACTGACAAAGAAAAGCATTGGCAGAGATGCCTACTGGACATCCTTGGGCATCTTGCTCCCTCCCAGAAAGAGGGAGCTGAATGTTGGTGTATGCCTTAGTCTGGCACCTGGTGTAACACCACTGAAGCCAAGGGAGCCAGTTTTCTGGAGAGCATAAGCTGGCACAGATCCACTGAGACAAGTGGAGCCACCATAAATTCTGGTAGCAGCCTATAATTTGTCTACTGTCAGCTTTCCCTGAGTTTGACTCAAATAACTGCTCCAGAGAAGAAATTACCATTTTCCAGTCCTTACAGCTATCCAATCTTCAGTTATGGATTTCAGTTTCTTCTTGCAGGGTGCAGTTCGACCCTGTACGTATCTCACAGCAATCATGTGCATCAGAAATTCTGCTTAATCCAAGAAAGGGCCCTAAAGCAGAGGGCAGAGAAGAGGTTCGCATGCTGAAAGGTTTCAATTAAAGCTTTAATGACAAATACGCTAGGTTGAAGAGGGATGGAAGAAAGAAAGCTGCTCACAGGATTTTTAGTTTAGAGGATTTTTTTAAATGATCTACTTGTCAGTGTTTTCCTGTCTGTGTGAGGTGTCTCACTGTTGGCATGCATGGTATTTAGCACACTATACAAGTGGCATACCGTGGAAAATGCTCTATAACAAAGTGTCACACTAGTGTAGGAATACTAAATGCCTTCTCACGCTTCAGCATCAAATCCTCTTGTTTCTGTTGCTGCCAAGACTGCAGAAAGAGATATGCTAAAGTGAGTATGAAAACTTACAAGCACCACGTCTATGGCTTTGTTTGGTTCAGTCTTAGAAGGGTCAGTCATTTTCACTGGCTTGAAAAAATATTTCATCAACTGAAGGGGCTTCCTAGTACAATTTTTAACTGTCTCAGTTCAGATGTTCCTGTGTTCAGACTCATTAAGCCTAGGTGCTTAGCAATATCAGCAGATTCAGGGAATGTAATTCTTGTCCATAAATAGCTTTGTGCTTGCTTTGCATAGGAAACAGTTAAAAGGAATGGTTTTTAAAGAGAATAGTGTTCCATTTAATAATTGATTTTTTTTTTTACATCAAAAACACTGGCTAGGATGGTGAGTCACCACTAACAGCAACAGTGGCTTGCATTTCAAAGAGCTGCTATGGAAAAAAACCTGAAGAGTTAACCTAGTAATAAAAGTTTCACAGCTCATGCAGCTTTAATTATTCACCGGGATGCAAAATTGTAACCATAAATTATAATGCTATGAATGATTGAGGGTTTCTAACAGGCACAAAGCAAAAAGAAACACTTTGCAAAGCCGAACCATTGTTGGACTAATTAATTGTCTTTGAAAAGGTCCTAATATCCGACTCTGAATTCTCTTATCTCTGCAGGTGTCATTGCAAGTTAACATTAGCTGCCAAAACTGGTCATGCTTGAGCTGATGTTCATCTCTGTTGCTTGTTGCTCAAAGAAAGCCCAAGGAAGCTCTTTTGGGCAGAAGATGCTTTCCTTGGGCAGGAACAGGAGAGAGAACTCAGGTCAACACAACCCCCAAGTGACCCTCAATGGTACAAAGGTCTGCCTCAAGCTGGCATGAAACTTCATGAAGACAGATGCTTATTCTTATTCAGCCTACTAAAGTAGAAAAAAAGGACTCATCTCAAGAAAAGAGTGAATTTGCTCAATAGGACTCTCAGGGAGTCTGATGAGACCTAGTCTTCTGCCACCCTGGGTTTTATGCTTCACACAGAGGTGGAAGTTGGTCTTGGAGAAGAAGCAAAAACTTCTTCCCACTATTAAACTGGAATAACACTCA
>QWTY01031297.1:0-11881 GCA_008033365.1 Pseudorectes ferrugineus
TAATCAGACATTGTATATGTCATTGTATATGTCAAAGGGGGAGCCATAAATTTGGAAAATTAATCTCTTTTTTTCATGAGGTGAGCCCAAGGTATGGGATTTGGCATTACAAGATCCATGGCTAAAATCATTGCTACTGATCTGCAGCAAACATGTCCTATCTTGAAATAAAGAAATAAAGAAAATCCCATTAGCCTGGGCATCTTCTTGACTGTGAGGGTGGTGAGGCCCTGGCACAGATTGCCCGGGGTGGTGAGGCCCTGGCACAGGTTGCCCACAGAAGCTGTGCCTGCCCCATCCCTGGCAGTGTTCCAGGCCAGGTTTGATTGGGCTTGCAGCAACCCGGCCTAGTGGAAGGTGTCCCTGTCCATGGCAGTGTGTTAGAACTAGATGGTCTCTTAGGTTCCTTTCATCCCAAACCATTCCATGATTCTCAGGCAGCAGCAGGACAGAGTGAGGATAAGGGTGGCAATTCCCTGGGAAGATAACACAAATGAAAATCCTCAAGACTAATTTTGAGGCTTTTCACCTTGTATTGTGGGCTTACCCTGGATTTCCCCCCCCCTTGCTTGGAAAAAGTGGGAACATGCTCAGTTTTCAAACCCAAGCATAAGCTTGCTGTAGCTGGAGAGGGTCTGAAGCCTGCCTAGGGATGCTGTGACATACAGATCACAGCTGGAGATCCACTGCTGCAACAGGCAAAGAGCCAGCTGGGAATGAAATCTTCTGGCTGGGGCAATTACTCTCTGCTTTGTAGCTTGACCTTCCGCATGACAAGAGAGAGGCCCTTCTACAAGGCAGGGAATTTGTTTCCTTGACCCGTCAGTGCCAGAACTCTTTGCAATGCAGGAATGATCCCATACCCTTTACCTGAGTCCCTTTCCTCATCTGTAAAAGGGCAGCAAGGAAACTTGTTCCTAGTTCACCTCGTAAGTGGCACAGATTCTGTGAAAGAACAGATCCTGCCCTGTGCTTTCACCTTTGCTGTATCTCACACTGCTGCTGCTCTCACTGACAGCAAAAATCCCTGACGTTTCTCATTGCCTCGGTACACACACATGATTTTTGTGAGGCGGTAAGCAAGCAAATATAATGGCACAAAAAAAAGGAAAGGGAAAAAAAAGAGGCACACAGACACCTGCTGTGAGTTTATTCTGACAAGTGTCATTTCGATGCAATAAGCTGCGATCACGTCTCCAGCGCGGCTGCAAACAGAGAGGAGCCAACTGGGTAAACAAACCCAGGGGCAGAGTGCGGCTTCTCTCGCTCGGTTAGGGGCTGGCGGAGAGGGGGAGGAACGGGGCGATTTTAGGGTGGGCTTGCCGAGAGCTGTCTGCCCTCTCGGCCGAGCCCGGCGGTGCGGGAGGAGCCGGCGGCTCTCCCGGCGGGCGCGCTGCCGTGCCCGGCTGCGGCGGCGCCTGCGGGATGCTCTGGAGCGCAGGGATGCGGAGGAGGGGGGCTGCGGGAGGGGAGAGGGAGGCGTGCGCCTGCCTGCAAGGGGGCATTTCTTCCCTTACCCACACAAGCCGATGCCTACCCTGCTGAAGCAGTTAAACGGGGGAGAGCGGCAGCCCGGCTGGCAGATTCCTGCCCTGTGATATGCCAGCCACAGGGTGACGCAAGGGCTGGAAGGCTCCAACTAACAAGCCATTTTCACCTGCGTAATAAGCGCTAGTGGAGATACGGCAGCGGCGGCGGCGGCGGCTCCCGGTCCCCGCAGCCGGCCAGACCCCAGCGCGGCCGCAGCACCAGCCAGCCCGGCGGCCCCCGCAGCCCTTCCGGTGGCCCCCGCTGCATCCCGAGAGCCGGAGATCAGCGGCCGCCTTGCAGGCAGCATGTCAGCCCCGCCGGACCCCCAGGACCTGCTGCTGGCGGGCACTGGGGTGCACTGGGCTGCGGACGGGGCGGACCAGTTCGCGACTGGGGCTCCGCTGCGGGATGGAGATGGGGCTCAGCAGCGGGAACAGCTGGGTTTCGGCTCCGCCAGGGAACACCCGCCCGTTACCATGGCGACTGCATCCCCAGGTAAAAGGCGAGGGGTACCCAGGGATGCTCAACAAAGGGGCCCTGGCAGCAGCATCTCCCGGTTGTCTCGTTCCTGACCCTTCCTCTGTTTTTCTCCCAGCCTGGCTGCTTGGAAACATTGCTAACGAGTTAGTGAGCGCATGTAGGGAAACAGAAAATAACGAGCAATTGCGGCCTTTGCAAATAGTTATTTTTTGCTGATGTGGGGGAGGGGGGACGCAGGAGCCAGCCAAGTTCCCTAAAGCTCTTTGCAGTTTGTTAGGCACAAGACACCCAGATTTCAGGCAAATGTTGGAGAGCATTTGATTTCACCTGACTTGTTGTGTATCTGTCCTCATTTGTCACACACCTGTTCACATCTGGAGTGACAGATCTCAGCGGAGTTACTTCAGCTATTCCCCGTGCACCTGGAATTCCTGCATGGCCCCTTATGTTATTTCAACAAGCAGCTTTTAATGGAGTGCCTATTCTGAACTGTTTGTACATTTTGTGCATGCTTTTGGGACTTGTTCATTTATTTGTGGACTTCTTGCTTGCTGTGTTTTCCGCCTTTTGAACACTGAGGTGTATTCGACTTCAGGTGCATTTAGTTTAGGGTCTGTAGGTTCATTGATTTTCAGGTTTTTTTTGGGATGTGTTCAATTGCCCTTGTTTTAGGGCTGCTTTCTTTAGTAGGTGTATTAATAGCAGGTGTATATCTGTTAATGAACCCCAGAAGGCTTCAGCTTCCCGTAGCTCCTGGTAGAAATGTTTGGGGAAAAATGACTCTCTTTCCTTCTTGGTGACACTTCCCTACTTTGTTTCCCATTGCTGCCTGTCGGAGAACCCAGACAGCCAGAAACCCCAGCCCTGGGGGAGCTGATGCGTCCCATCTCACTGGGAAGTAGATGTTTCCATTACACAGCCTGAAGCATTAAACTTGTCTTGAGTAAGTTGAGGGTCAGGGCTCGGGACAGGAATCGATCTCTGTTATGCAATAGCTGCAGGAGCATTAGGAACTGCGTTTTTGGGCTGAGTCCCTTCTAATCCCCTCCAGTCAATCAGCACAAAGAGTAGCTGGCCAGGAACAGCACAGTCTGTGTGGCTACGTGTGCTGTTCTGCTCATACCCACACGTGTGGTTTCGCAGGCTCTGTGTGTGCTCCCAACATGGATGTTTCCCTGGTGCCTGTCTGTCTGCTTGATGTGACCAAGTTCAGGGGTAAAATGGGATCTAACGCCCCTCGGCTGATGTGGGAAATGTTTTGCTGTTTTGTAGCTCTGGGCAGGCAGCTAATCTGCTGATGTGCTGCTCATTCGCTGAGCTGAGTGTTGGGTTGTGAAACGTGACTTTCTACTGGAGGCAGAGGCAGATGGCTGGGAATGTCAGGCTGCTTGAGTGTGTGCGAAGAGGGGCAGGATTGGGGTCTCCAGGTAGGGCTGCCTCAACCATATAATGACACAAAGAAGGGGTGAAAAGAATCTTGTGAGCTTTTTTTGTTCGCTGATGGATAAAAATATGGCCATGCTGAATCTTAGCGTACAGAACAAAGAGGGGTGGTCTCTTAAACTGTGTAAATCACCATTAAATGGAATCACTGTGAAACTGCTTACATTTAATGAAGGCTTCTCCAGGCTTGACATGATCTGTAGATCTGCACTTAGAGAATGCAGAATAGACAGACAGACAGAAAGAAAAGAAAAAGAAAAAAGAAAAAAGGAAAGAAGAAGGAAAGAAAAAGAGGCGCAAAGAAAATTTTCAGCTTTTGGAATCGTCTGCAAAGGGGCATTAGATGTGTTTGTTTGCATGTGTCAAACTGTGACAAGGTGGAGGCAAAGTGAGTGATACAGACCTTTTTTTGGTGTGTGCTGGCTGTGGACCGTCAGGCTGTCAAATCAGCAGTACCATAAGAGTAGTAACGTGCTTTAAACATTTCCCATTTTGTTTTCCCTGTTCAATAAAGAGCCATTGTGTGGCTGTGTGCGTGTCTGGCCGACCATGGCAGACAGAGCAGCATCCCAAGCAGTGCAGCCCTGCGCACGCAGTCTCCCTCTGTTTGTGGCTGCAGCAGCTGTATTTCTGTTCCACGCTACCTAGAGAGCCACGACTCCCGCCCCCTTCACCGGGGGAAGTAAATAATTTCCTTGTTCTCTCCGTGTGACTAAGTATTCATAAGTTTCTGAATAAGAAGACTGTCATATTGTTGAATATCTGAAACTGTCAAGTTTTTCTGAAAACTCTTTATTTCTCCTGCTCGGAGAGAGATTCCTGCCTGTTCCTAAGCCATAGGAACGGACCCAGCGGGAGATAAACAGCTCCATCTTTTTTACAACACTGCCATAGTCTGCCGTAAACTCAAACACTCCTGACACAATGGGCCATGTGGGGACACTTTAGACAAGGAGCAATCCATCCAAGGAAGAGTGAACTGGACAGAATAATTTTCAGGTAGCTTCCCAGCACATCCTGTATCTTCCTCCACACCTGTCAGACTGGTCTTTTTTTTGTGAAAACCATGGTTATGCTCTCCGAGGCAAGAGCAGGGTTTGGAGTCTGGGAGATTCTCCCAGCATGAAAATAACTGAAAACAAATGGTGGGAATTTATCACAGGTTGTGCAGATATTTTCTTATACAACCTAAAAATTTGCAAACTTTCCGTGATCTTGGCTTTTGTTTTAAGTTTGAAAACCAGCCAGGGATTGTTGAAAGGTTCAGGAATATTTTCGAGCTGGCCGTGGGCCCGGCTTTGAGCCAAGCTGGCTTTGTGTCAAAACCTGGTGAGTGGTTTCTGAATGATGAAAAGCAATGGATTTCACTCCCCATTCTTTGGATCAACCAAAATCGGCAGTGATTGAGACTGCAGAAAAAAATTCCCACGAGGAGTGGAAAGCTCAGAGATTTCTCCAGCAAAGTCAGGGCAACAGGGAGCTGCAGATCCCACAGCAGCTTCTCCTCCTGCAGGGCTCCAATGAAGATAAACTCCAGTAGCTCCTGGTCAGGGATAAGGCTGTTTCTCTTGCTTTTATACTTGGCCCCTGAATTTTGCTGAAAATGTCTCTCTTCCTCAAATGCAGAGTTGCCCTCCTACCCAAAAATGAATTTGGTTCAGGGTGAGAGGACATTGCAGGCAGCTCTTGCAAGGACTGGTGAGCGAAGCGGTCCTGAAGGGCTGGTGAGCAGTTACATGTTGGTGAAGAGAGCCCCATGTCACCCAACACACCATCTGGTCACAGATTCTGTTATTTTATTTTTATACATCGACAGTGATTAAAATCCCTTGTCAGGAATTATTTCCAAAAATATTACACAGGCTACCAGGCATTCCCCAGGATAAATACATATGGTTTCCTCCAGAGAAATGGCAAAATGTTAGAACGGACTGTACCTCCATGCTGGACGTGTTCTTCGGGGAAAAATAGCAGGAAAAGGGCAGGAACTCAAGAAAATGGTGATTCCTGTGTGAGGATCTGGGAAATTTCATGCAGCCTGGTGCATGGGTGGGTATCTGTAGGGTGGTGTAGGCAGCAGTGTTATGGCCCCACGTCTGTGCAGCTGAGATGGAGAGAGCTGCCAGCTCATTCTCACTGCAGGCCTTCAGGCAGGGCACAGCAGTCAGGACATCCCTGGCAATCCTGGCCCGTTTCCAGCTGCATCCAAAGATAGGTCACATGTGGGGTCCAGCTGCCCAAAGGAGAAGAGGCCAGTGCCACAGGGGATGGCATCAATAACTAGGACATGTCTACGGGGACACAATGGGATGGTGAATATGGCCTGTGGGAACCCTTCTGGAACAGCACCCAGGGGTTGGTTGGGATCCCCTGGGGTGCCTCAGTGGCGTGGAAGTCCTGTGCTTGTGGGAATAACAGCACCCATTTGGTGTGTGCCAGTGAAGGAAGGAGGGACTCAAAGCTGCTTGGATGAGGCAGATGAGTTGAGGAACAGCCTCTTCCTGCTGAGGATCAGTGGGAGACCAAATCCCAGGAGTGTTCCATGCTCTGATAGGTGTAGCCATAACACACAAGACCGTGAGGGGTGTTGGCTCCCACTGCTTCATGATGAGGACAGTCTCTAATGTCAGTGCTTTAAGTAAAGACTTTTTTTAAAACCTTTTCTAATTCACATGATTTGTAGAGGTTGAGTTTGAAGTGCAGTGCACCCCATGTATTCTCACCATGAGGTAGCCCACCAACCCAACCCTCTGCCTGCAAGGGACTGCAGTGAGGTGCTCCTGCCATAAGCCTGAATTGGGATTGATAATGCTGCACCAGTGAATCTCAGTTTATGGTTTCTCTCCAGTTGCTGGGGAGGGTGAGTTACTGGCAGCTTTGCACCTCAGCATAAAAGAGATTTCTGATGGTTTTCAGACAGGTTGAGAGCCCCGTGGCTCACTTGGGTGGAGAGAAGTAGGCATGAACATGAATGTCTGCACTGCTTGGGTTTGGCACTGACACGTTTTGGGATGCCAGATCATGGACAAATGAAGCAGGTTCCCCAAGGCAACTGGCTCTTTGTGGCCTTCCTACCCTTTCCCATGTCTTGCTCTAGGAAGATCTCCCTCTCCCCAAGCATCCCTGGCGATGTGCTGCTAACAGCCACTGCACTGGAAAGGCCAAGATCCAAACCCTAATTTTTCAAGTTGCTGTAGAAAATCATGATATGGTGGGTTCACTGACCTAAGCATGACACAGGGGAGCCTCAGGAGGTGTTCGGAAATATGTCCTGAACTGCCAGGCAATCCTGCTCGGATTGAACCACCTGAGGCCAGATTTAGTCTCACTTTGGAAGAATATATATTCATGCCAGTTCTACTATCAGCATTTTAGTCCTTTCTGATTTAGAGAACTGAGTTTAGTTTTTCTCTGCTGTGTGGATTAGCCACTCAAAACTTCTGATCTACTGCTGTGAGTGAAGGGGACAGGGATCATTTGGTGGAGGTTCTCCCCATTCCCTGGTGTTTTGTTAGTGCAAGCAGATTTTGCAGCGAGGGATGGGAACAAAGCGGATTTCTTCTTGGATCTCTGTTCTTGTAATCCTCATGAAGCTTGACAAAGTAGCCTAAGCCCACAGTTAGTCATCAAAAAAAAAAAAAAAGAATCCTGTTGAAATACCATCCTTCATTCTCATTTGTGTAAAGTAGGAGCAATGGCTCCTGTTGGGTTTCTCCAGCAATGCTCTGCATTTGGGATGCTCTCAGAGGTGCATGAAAACTCCTGGTTTAAAATCTCTGCAGCAGTGTAGTTCTCAACTCCATACAGATCAAAATGCAGCTGGTTTTGCCCTGTTCCTCACAGGGATGCAGGTAGTTCTGTCTGCTTTGACTGCCACACTGATAAATTTTCTTCAGCCTTCAGGGCTGCAATTGGGTTGAGGAAGAGGATGAGGCAGATGAAAGAGCAAAGTAGTACCAGGGAGGGTGACTCACCTGCCTTATTTTAATCTTCATCACTCAGTAATGAAATGTTTTATTTATAGGCAAGGAACTGAGGGGGAGAGTTTGGGGAGGAGGAGAACAACGTGGAGGGGAGAGGCTGTGGATGTCCCAGTTACTGCAAGCGTTGGGTTTTGTGAGTTGCAGTATTTTCTGGGCTGTGAATCTCCCCTGGGCTGGGTGGTTCATTATCTCTCACTGGTGCAAGGGTCCCAGGAGGCACATCTGCCTCCTTTTTTCTTCAGCTCTGGAAATGCAACTCAATGACGTCTTATGCTTTATTTTTACCAAAAAACCTGTCCTGTGCAGGTATCAGTCTGTCTGGGGACAGCGACCCCAGAAAATGCCTGCATGTTGCCTCTATTTCAATCCTCCCAGAAAAGTTTGGGCAGATCCCACAGGTCTGTTTATCACGTCCTCACAGACTGTCCCATGAAGGGATCCTGGCCCAACTGCGTGGCCTGGATTTGCTCAGGATGCTCAGGACTAGAGTTAGGGTCTGCTTTCAGTCCTGAGACCTGATTTGGCCCCAAGACCTAATTATTTTGTGCACAAGCGTTTTAGCTTAAAGTTCCTGAAACAACCAAGGAGTTGTGCTGCAGGTCCACATCATCAACAGGGAATGGAGCTTTTTAAATGGGTGACTTCTTAGGAATTTCCCTCACTCTCCCTCTTGACTAGTTGGTACCTCTAAAATGGGCCAAGTGTGCACTGAGCTTTTTCATTTTTCATGTAGTATTTATGCCCTCATGTCTGTTCTTCATGTTCTATTCTCTTACTTCTAAATCAGGACCACTTACAAAATTCTGGGGGTTCATGTTTTTCTTGGGTTGTTTGTTGTTTGTTCTTTTCAAAAGAGAAGTTGGCCTCCACATAGCCAGCCATGTTTCAAGTAATGAAGTATTATTTGTAATTAGTTTCCTAATTTAGGAAAAGCTGTAGAGTTGGCATGATTCAGCACTCAGGAGCAAACCTCACACTTAGTGTTCTTGTTTGTTAAGACACTTCTGATTTATGGTCAGTCTATTCCTCCAAGAAACCTTGTACCTTCAAGAGCGAGAATAAATTCTTGGCACACACCTGCAAGGCAAGACTTGAAATAGAGAGGACCTTAATCACCTGTTTCTGTCCTCCTTGTTTCAATGAAGTATTTAAGATTCTAATTTTATGGAACATAAGTGCATTCTTAACTGCTATTAAAATTAGGATGGTCTTAAGCATATGCATAAAGGTGAGCATGTTTTGTTTAATTTCGGGATAAATGAAGTAGAAGATATATCATGGATAAATTGGCTTTATTAACCATTAGACTGGATTGCTTCAGGACACTTGCATGTAAAATGGAAGCACCAGCACTTACCCATCTCATTACAGCATTGTGAAAATTAACCTTTAAAGAGATCGAAAACTTAGAATGAAAGTCATAATAAAGTTGCTGTTGTTTATTTTGATCTATCGTGTGCATCTAGGTGAGAATGAAAATTGTTAGAAATTACTACATCCTTCATAAGCCTGTCTCTTTCAAATATTGAGGTGTTACCTCATAAGCATTGGCTTTGTACTTTAATATTCCTTAAGAGCGGGCTTTCCCATCTTTATTTAAATAACAGCCAATAAAAGAGTTATTTGCATATTTCTTTCACTGCTGTTATGAGTCGCCTGCCCTTGATGCAGCCTCCTGCTATCATGAGATCTTGTGTGAGAAAAGGTAGATGGTTCTTCAGAGATGATTTCATCACAATTGCCATTAACAGCTGCAGCATTCCCAACATCTCTTCACACAGCAGTGACTCCCATCCTGGGTGCAGTGCTGCAGTGGGGTGTTTGCTTGGGTGCAGGAGCTGATGGAGCAGGGGAGGATGCTTTCTGCACTGGAGTGACTCTGCAGACCTGCAGAGTTAGGTCAGTTCGAGGCTTTTCTGTGCCATTCAGGACATGAGTTATGTCTTATTTTGCAGCAGTGCTGAATTTATTAACTGCAGCTGATTTATTGCTGGTAGCTTTAAAGACATCGAAGGGACTTATTAACTGTGGCCAGTAAAAAGCAAATGCATGGGGCAGCCTTGTCAGGCTGGAAACTTTCCTGCTTCCAGTCCCTCAGGATCTTGTGCTTCTCCTGTCTCTGAGGGGTTTTTTTCTATCCAGATTATCAGTCCATATCTTGGGTGCACATATGGGTGCCCCTGGGTGAGCCCTGTGGCTGAGAAGGAGGAAACACCAAGTCTGGCCAGTGCTTTGTATCCCAAACACAGCCCTGGGTGCCATCCCTCACCCTGTCGGAGCACCCATGGACATTTCCAAGCCACAAATGCAGGAGTTACAGATCCAAATGCCATCCCCAGCTTTCCCTGCACTGCATTAGTCACTGGCTGCATGATCAAACAAAAATCCTCACCCTGGGCAGGCTCTGCAGCACAGCTGTGCAGAGAAGGGCTGCAGACAGCCTGAGCCATCAGAGTTTGTATTGATAATCTCCTGCTGAGCCTGGGCCCCTCCACACAGCTCCCAAAAACACTCAGGGGCACCTGTGAAAGAACTGCTGGAGGGACAGACTGCATTTAAGGATCGTGATCAGCAAGAGAGTTCTGCCATTCACAAGCCTAATCCATCCCCTAAATAGGGGCCTGCACCCCCCACAAAACATAATTTTTCATGTCAGGAAGGTGGGGACTCCCTCACCCCACACAGGTCTTGGGGCACACGTGCTTGGAAATTGTTTTAATGCCAAGCTCATGGGCAGGCCAAAGGGCTGGATCCTGAGCACAGCCTAAAGGTTGCTCTCAATCTGCCACCACCGTTCAAGTGCTCACCCGTATCCAGGTCAGCTGCATCCCTCTCCCTGTGTGAGGCACCGAGGCCACGGCCGGGGTGGGAGGTGAAAACCCGCAGCCAGCAGAGCTGGGGATCAGTGTCTCATCTCTGCTCTGATCTGTGGAGCAGCATTCCATGTGCTTTGTGGGAGGGGGAATGAGGTTTCTCAGTCACCAGCTCTCCTCTGGCTACTGGAGCACGGAGGGGTCTGAATTCCAATCAGTTTTAATTGGGTCTTTCCCTTGATGTCCTTAATGCAGAGGCAAACGAGGTGCACTTGCTGCTCATGTGCATAGGAGATGTTTTGCATTTCATGATATTTTCATTCCTGTTGACTTCAGCGCTGAAGCACGATGCAACACGCTGGAAATTAAATGTGCACTTCAGCTGAACTGGAAGCTGAGCTGCTCCGTGCAGGTGTAGCTGTGTGATATGAGCAGCAGTCATTTGTTATTTGTGGGCTGATTTTAGTAAAATGGGAAACGTCTTCTTCTGCTCCTTAGAAAAGTTACAAAAATGTGTATCACAGTTTTTTCATCTTCTGTTTAGTGCTCATCCCTGTCTAAGGATAGGATGTAAGGATGTAGCATGTTTGTCAGTTTGCTGGGTTGGGTTTTTTTGGTATTTTTTTCCTTTTATTACAAAGGTTTATAGCTTTGGTAAACATCACTGAGCAAATGCTCTAAACTGCAATATTGCTGTGCACTAAATTTTAATTGAGATGGTTGCCTTTGATGTAGGGCTAACCTAAAGCTGAGGCTGATTCTTCTCTTTTGCAGCTTTTGCAGTTCTTTAAAAAAAGACATAATGCAGCATTTACGTAGTTGCTGATTTCTCTACTGCTCTAGCAAATTATAGCCGGAGTTGAATGTAGAATTGATTCCGCAGAATTTCCTGGTTTTCCTGAAAGTCTCTGTTCATAACCTGTGATTCTCAGAGCGTAATTAGTTTGTAGGAAAGGTGTTGGGCCCAAAGGTGACACTCCAAGATGATGTGTGAGAGTTAAAATCCCAGAGGAGTCGCCTTCTCTGAACACATTGTTTACAGGAAAAAATGAAATAAAATAAAAGTGGTTTGGAGCCTCTGGGCAGTAGCTCCATTTATCACTTTAACTAAGAAATCCTTATAGCAAATTGGCTGGTAAGTGGCATCTTTGTTGCTGGCAAGAGAGGATTTTTGTAGATCCTCAGTGTTTTAGGTGGCATCTATTTTTCTAAGTAAAAAGTTCCATGAGTGTTTAATGAGGGTATGTTGCATACAGGACTGAAAAGTCAAACAAGCAATTAATTGATTGCATGGACAGATGTGGAGTCATTAAGTAAAACCTGGATTACTTTTACGTGGATGAAATAGGAACTGTGCCTATGAAAATGCATACCTACCTCTGCTGCCAGGACAATGTACCGAATTTCCTTAAATTTAATTTTTTTTTAGAAATTTGTCATCAGACAAAAAAATATCTCCTCAAGAGATACATGGATTAAAATAATATTAATAAAAATAGTGACATCTTAGAAATAAGTGTATATATTTTCAAATTATTCTCAAGTCAATTCATGTTTCACCTTATTTGGCTGGCAGCAAGCGTTCAGAAAAGTACCTTTGCTTTTATAGTAGGACATTTATTCCAAAGATAC
>QWTY01031300.1:0-12043 GCA_008033365.1 Pseudorectes ferrugineus
ACAATGCACAAGAAGAAAGAGGACATAAAATCAGGAGATAAAGTTCAGGAAGGTGTCATTGTAAAAGTACAAGGAGAACAAGATGTTACAGAAGAAACAGATGATATCAAAATTAGGAAAGACCCGAGGAAGCAGGAGTCTGGAGAAGACTTTTGGAGGCACAATCAGTGACAGTGTGCTACCATAAAGTGCTGGTGCAATGCCAAAGGGGCAGACTTAGGAGAAAAGGAACATGAAACAATTTTGTTAGATAGGTTTGCTAAGGACTTTAAAAATTAAAGGGAGATGGAATATGACTATTAATGACCCATACAAATTATAAAAGTTGGTTCTGGGCAGAAAGCAGAGAGACTGAAACAAAAACATTGATAAAAGGGCCTTGCATGGGCAGAATAGTTTCATACTGAGAATGTTTGTATCTAGGTTCTCCTTCCATACACAGTCTAACCTCAAGAATTATGTTAAAAAGGCAATAGAAAACTGTGCATAATGGCAATTACCTTATAGCAATAGCTCAGTTTCAACTCCAAGTTTAAAAAATATTTGATTTTTGAAAGGACAAATTCAGTAATCCTTGAAAAAGTAAATCAATCTCTGAACACTAAAAAAGTTTTTTCATACATCCAAACAAAACACCAATTCAATTTTTTGTTAATACAAGGTGCATCCTACATGCCTGATAGTAGCTGTGGTCTAAGTAAAGAAGCACCAATTACTTCTAGAAGTTAAAAGTTCTGAAATTTGAGATACTGAATATGTTGTACAGATTGTACTGGGAATTCTTTTCTGACAATAACAAGATGATATTCACCACTGGAGGATTAGTGAATCACTCTGCATAGGAAGAATTTTAATGTTATTAAAAAAGAAATGATATACAACGACATTTATTTTTATATAGCCAGGTAGATTTACATAAAATTAAAATGCTGGAATTCTTTGTAAATATTTTGAATAAATTGTTAAATTCTGTTTGTTATCTCATTTCATTATATGAAACACTTTATTTGTCAAAGCCCCCACTAAGTTACTTTCTGCTTCCATGATGCTAATAACATAAAATGACTGTCATGGGTTTAAAATTAGTATGAAGGGACGGAACAACCAAGTTTCAGGATGGTGCTCCAAAGAATATGTCATGGAAGAAAACCAGGTGTCAATATTCAAAAGCTTGCAGCAAGTGAAAGGGCATTTGCTGGTGTAGTGTAATGTAGCTCTGCGTAAGTGCATTCCTGTGTCAGTACACAACAGAAATAGTATTAATTTGTAAATGTGCTACAGGAAACAGGAGTTAAAACCTGCTTAGATTTATAATTTGTCATGAAACCACGTCAAAAGACCATCTTAATCCATCCTAAAATAGCCACGCAGCTACAAAATGTTTACCAGATAAACAATAGCTGTCATTTTGCAAGTAATCTGCAACATACCTATTTCAAGTCATCCCTTGCATATTGAATGTGATTTCTCACCAAGTCTGTCCTGAAAATTTGCATCAATTGTAAGTAAATCATTAGCCTTTAGAGCACAGATGTTCTGACAATCTCTCTCCTACATGGTTCCACGTATCAGGTTTTAATAAATTACTTTCCTAAAACTTCTGTTAGAGTAATGTTTTCTGAGGTTTAAGGAGAAACAAGGTAAAATATTTTTAATGGTTTTATTTTTTTACTTCAAGAGGTATCAGTTGGTTGAAATGGAATGTAAGGAAAAGCAACAAAATGTACTTGTGTACTACTTCAAAACCATTTTTCAGTCTTTCAGCTTAGAAATTTTAAAATATATTCAGTGTAAAAAGTGAAGGATGCAAAATTCCCCCCAAAAAACCCTCTAATAATCAGGTCTTGAAAAGAAAGAAAAAGGTGAAATTATTTGTCCAAATGTACACAAGCAGCAGATATCGTAAGCATAACTGTTGATTTATAAATATTAATCAGCACAAGAGAGCATAATATTTTACAATTTAAAGTACTGAAATTTCATAAAATACTGAGTTACACATCTCTGTAACTGAAATACAACTTTTTTGTTGAAAAATGAATATTTAAAACCAGAAAAAGTTCAATAATAATTGTCCCCCTACTTTGGAAACCCAGGAGGATTAAAGGTGTTCTAAGGGCCATAACTGCCGTTTTTGAGATATGCAGTATCAATGGCTATCAAGGGGTGAAATATTTAAGTAGATGCCAGAGTAGTACCAGGTTGGAAAATGCAACGCTAATGACACTTTGAAGAATTCTGAGAGCTACTCTTGGTGTCTACAGATAAACTCTAAACAGTTCATTTGAGACTGAAAAATTACAAAACTAAAGTGTTAGTTCACTATACCTTTACAAAATGCAAATCTGGAATAAGACCACTGCCTTTGATGCAGGAGTCGATGCTCACTGCATAGCCTTCATCCCTCCACACTGATTTTGCTTTGTGTTAGCAAAATATAGCAAACCCTGATTACACTGTACAGGCAAAATTATTTTATGGCAGTCGTGAGCCATTACCGTAAGACAATTTTCCAAATCCATGGAAGAGAATCCTGGCAGTGTTTCCTTTCAGAAGCAAATAAAAGCGAGAATGTATTTCTTATACATTAATCCTGATGACATAACAAGTCTTATAACTTAATAAAATGTAATGAAAATGAGATGACACAAGAAAATATATGCTTAGCAGTAAGCAAAATAATTTTTAAAGCTGTTTTAAATTCTGCTCATTGGAAAATATGAAAAAATGCATTCATTTATCTCTCAGCCATGCTGAAATCAGATTCACAGACGGAATGTTTGAAAAGGTCTAGCTTTTCCGAAATACCAAAATATACCTCTGTAAATCCAGAAAATAAATAAATTAAATCATGGTACATAAAAACAAATTTAATTTTTAGGATGAAATACTCTGTCTCCAAAATTCCATGTTTACAGAACCTGCAGCAATATGTAAATTTAAAAAAGCAAACAGATTATTTATCATTCCATGTCATATATTAATTTCTTTGGAAAGCTAAGAGGTCTCTATATTGAAAAGTGTACACGATAGAGAATGCTCATGCAGGTGCCATTCTTAAAAACATATAAATGTTGGTTCTTATCAATGCTTTTGCAATTCACACAAACCTTCCTTTTTGTCTTCTGCAGCAATCTTCACTTTTGTGTCTGTTATATCTTTGAAAGAGGCCAGAAAGAGTACTACATCTCCTTTTTCATTCTTTATAGGAACAATATCCAGTAAGCACCAGAATGAAGACCCTGCAAGGATAAAGAATGAATTTAATTCAAACAGCTGTCTTTTAGCAGAGAGAGAGGGAGAAAAAAAGTGCACTGCTTATTTAGGAGGTCAGTAGTCAGGGAATCACAGATGTTCAGCTCATGTAAATCTCTTTGCATCATTGGCTGAAGCTCTGTAATACTGCTGTCTCCAGAAGCAAGACATTAATTTAAATGCAAAATTTATCTACTGGGATCATTGATGGAGTTTAATGAAGCTGCTTACTCCTCTGAAACCATGCTTTCCTTTGAACTCTCAACTGATGTTTCTTATTTCCTGGAATAGCTCTCACTTTGTTAACTTGGCATCTGAAGTGTTCATGTCTGCTATAGAATCATTCTACCTTAATCATCTAACTTGATACTCATTAAAGCCTCTTGACAGTCTGACCTAATAGTCAGAGCATCATTCCACTAATGCAAAGATATTTAAACTAATCAGATATCAGACTTAGAATAGAAATAAACTCATTGCATCTTACAGACAGTGAGAAATATAACATCACACATCATCTCTAAAATTAATATCAGCTATCTTCCTTACTGTCTTTAATGTTCACCTTTTTAAGACTGAAGTTGGACAATGCTGAGTTTGACAATATTGTTAATTCTTGTCAACGTTTCTCTGTCCACACCTGCTACATAATTATTCAGCTTAAAATAAGTTCTTACTGTTTTCCCTGATTGCATCACATGTCCTGTTTGCAACATATGTTGTTCAATTCCAATGACACCATTCATAAGTTTCCTATTAACATCATTTGGAAGAAGAAAATATTCAATGCCTAGATGCAAACATCCTAGATCCCACTCCCATCCATTCTGGAGTAACTCAGCCCAGTACCAGGGTTTTGTCTCTTTCAGGTTTTGGATATCAATGCTAACTACCTCCATCCACCATCAGCCTATTATTATTATGTATAAGAGATATAAGTTCCACTAAAGAGTTTTAAATTTATTTTTTGTACGTCTTTACACTTCCACAATCTGCTGCTTCACAACATACTATTTTTAGCATTCATTTACAAGCATGAGTCTACTTTAATTCACAAAAAGAAACAGGACTAGTTCCCTGGACCGCTGCTGCTCCAGCTGACTACTGCCAAGTGATAAGCTGAGTTTTGGAGGGGTCCTTAGGAACAGCAAGCCATTTAGTCACTTCCTGCTGTGCTATCTTCTGAAGTTTTCAGTTTTGAAAAAGAACTGGGCATAGGAAGATCACAGTTAAGTTTTATAATTTAAATTTTCAAGTGGAAGTTCCCTGTCTGCCTTTTGAGCACTACAGATGAGCATGGTAGGTGAAACAGCGGCTTTCCTTTAGAAGGACCACCACAGTTAAAGGCACAAAAATATGCTTCAAAGGAAATTCATCTGGTCCTCTTTGTCCTGATCAAACTTTCCAAGAGTCACACAGGCAGCTTTGAGAGTAACGTACTAGTTCAGTAATCTGGTAGCACTTCCACTTAAGGTAAAGAAGGGACAGGGAGAAATTGCAACAGGAGGAAAGAAAACTGGAGGACAGAAAAATTGTGGAAAGAAGCAGACTGGCTTTGTATTGGTTTTAAATATTCTTATTTTGAGGTTGAAGACAAAGTAAGAAAAGATGCCCTTTTAAAAGAAGGTAAAACTTATGTCAGAATCAGAAGCAAGGCATTTTTATTGTTCCTTCTTCCACTTTGATTTTCCTTTTCTTTCTTTTTTTTTTTTTTTTTTTACAGATTTGACTCTATTGTCAAAAACTCTGGGAAAAACTGCTCAGTAGCATTACTGTCAGAAATGTTTCAGATAGTCATCACCCTCTCAATCTGAAGTGGTCCATTCAAAGAGAAGAAGCATTAAGAAACTTCACTGCTTAAAAATAGAAACATAGGTCTTTACAAAATACCATCATAACTTCTAAACTGGCCAAACTCATACTGGCAAAATTACTTTCTACCTGGCTGCATTCTAGCAGTAGTTTCAGTGGGCAAGAAGTCACTCTCAACTCCTTCTTCTAAACACCACCAAGAGGGGCAATGATCTTTTAAGGAGATGTTTCTATCTCCTTCAGAAGCGGAAGCGTATCTTACTCTTTTCAATTGTTTCATGTCTTTTCTATACACACACACACACACACACACACACACACTAGCCATTAAGGCCTGAAAGAAAGTTACAGACATCAGCCATGTTCAAACAAACCTAACTCAGTTACAGTAATATTGTCTGAAATGATAGATTTATAGGTTTAAGGGAGTTATAACATGGTTTATCATTAGAAATAGAGAAAAATATATTTAACATTTAATGGTTTAATGCATTTGCTCTTTTGTATAACCAAAGTACATTTGAATTCTTTACATGTAAACAATTTTCACTGAGCACTGGTCACTGAAATTGTTCGACATCCTGTCATTTAGTTTCACTTGCTGTTTCTCTCAATCACATTTTCTTTCATTTTCTTTTCTCATTCTCCTTCTTTGTAAATACATCTGAAAATATTTTGACTGAGCAAAGCAAACATACATAAAATATGGTGTGTGCCACTAAAGAAAACACACATCCAATACATGCACAGGCTACTTCTCTCCTGAAGGGTTCCAGGCTAGTGCCCCGTGTGATGGGCTGTCAGTCCTGGCTGTATTTATACATGCAATGTTTAGAAGTCCTAAACTGAGCTTGTTGGTTTGGGTTTTGGGGGTTTTTTTCTGCCTTTTTTCTGAAAGGAGCAAATGAATATGAATTTGTCTTAGGACAAGATGAGATGATCTGTTTTAGATCAGGACTAGGTCAATATAAGGCTGCATTCTGTCAAGAACAGAAGAGCTCTGTCTTTCACTATTGAGGAGCCTTCTCGGAAAAATATACTGCAATGCAATCTGTTACATAGCTTTTACTGAAAGCCAGCATCACATAATTCTATAAGCCAAAAGCAGAACTTTCTCCTCATAAAAAAAAGTAGTGCCCTATTTTGTTACGGTTCTTTTGAATGCACTCATCTGTGAGACAGAAATTCCTTCCCTGCTTCAGATGGTGCATACAAAGGTTTTCTGTATTGTCAAGAGTCGTCTATCAAAGAAATTTCTTCTGGAGGTTTATTTATATACAGACTCTTTTTATTGCTTCAAGCCACCACTCGTGGAGAAAGAGCCTAATCTTTCTCTTGCATTATGAAGTGAAGGGTCAAAATATATTTTAATATCCTCAAGGCTTATATAAGCACATCACAGGGAAGGAGAAAAGAAACCAAATGAAGCATAATCTTATCACAAGACAATTTGGCTATAGTCCACCTCTTATATATACATAAAAAAGAGAGTGCTTTATGGTCGCTCTCTCAACCACCCTTTCTACCTTTCCTCATTTTGACAGCTAAATTCTGTCCTCAGACTGAAATCAAAACAAGGGTCAACAGATCACGGCATTTAAAAGGGAGATTTTATACAAAACCCTGCCATTAGAATGCCAGTAGCCTTCAGAGGCAAACATTCTTTTCACAAGAAAGTAAGGCCTGCTTGAATCATGGGACAGACTGAGACCATTAGCTCTGTTGATGAGCTGTGTGCATTCACTGTATGATAATAGGCAATCTTTAGTCGTGCCCACCCCAGACAGAGCCCCATGAAACACTCAGAATGGAAAAATCTTTGGTGGATATTTGGGTATTACAAAGGTTTCATAATAGAGATATGAAGTGGGATGATGGACAGCAAGTTTATTTAATTCTTTAACAAAATAATTAAACTCTGTACCCTTGTTAAAATTTTACTTGATACTTTTTTAGCCATACATATACCTAAGAAATACTTGGAATGAGTGATACTCATGCAAAGCTATGGTTTTCTTTTGCTGTTGACAGTCTGGGAGTAGTTTTGTCCAGGAAGAAAAGCTTAAGGCTTCCTTTTACTTTTTGACTTGTGTTAACCATTAGTGGTTATATCCCCTTCCAGACCTTCAATTCCTCAGGACTTTTCCTGCCACACTGCTCTCCAGAGGGACACTGGTGCAGCTTATACAGTCCCTTCCATCAGTCAGGGGCTAGAAATAACAAATGCACAAATTTCTCTGATCTATCTCTGCTTCTCTGTGGTGAAAGGAAGAGGGATCAAGCTCTTTTGTGAAGCTCTGAATTTGCACATAATATATCAAAATAACCAGATGTAATGGTTCCTAGACTAAGAACGCAAGTATCTGAAGAAAGAAAGAAAATTTAAATGGTTTGCATATTAGATAAACAAGTCTTGTGGCGCAAAACAATAACTCTTCAAGGAATAGTTGTAATAAGATATAAATGAATAAGAGGGCAGAATTAGGCTTCACAAGCCATCATAAATCTGGAATATTTCTTTTTGTTTAAGTAGGTGACTTAGTAAATTAAATGCTCTTTTAGGCAGATGCAAATCAAGCCTTAAAGAAAACTACTAAAACACATCACCCTATTTCCAGGGATTTATTTAGAAGACAAAGATAAAAATATTTTCATGTAGATAGCTGTAATAACTTGTCAACAAGATTGATGCTAAATCCTCAGCATTATGACAGTGTCTTGTTGGTGGTTACTAATTATTAGCAAAATAGACCTGTTGCTGGATGCATCATAGCACCAGAAATGTTTGAGCCTGATCATTTCCGCTTTTCCATCGCAAAAAGCGTTCACTTCAAGACTGACAGACCAGGATGCCAAAGACTTTGAGGAAACCAAACTCTCTCTTTCATCACCTTACCCAAAGATTCCCAGCCT
Source organism: Pseudorectes ferrugineus (assembly GCA_008033365.1). Taxonomy (NCBI): domain Eukaryota; kingdom Metazoa; phylum Chordata; class Aves; order Passeriformes; genus Pseudorectes; species Pseudorectes ferrugineus. The sequence continues at coordinate 7,981 of QWTY01031300.1, forward strand.
CACTGATAACACATCATTTTGAAAGTTGTGTGGTTTTGACAAGATGTCAACATTTTGTTGAGGGGAGCAAAGCGCAAAGAAAACAATGCTCAAAAAAATTACAACTGAACAGAAAAGGAAAGGAGCTGCAAGAAAAGTATAGCTATAAATTCAAGTACTTTCTTTTTTTTAAATATCATAACTTCAACAATGATCAATTAATACAGCTAATGCAAGATTCTGCTGCTTTAAGCAAAGTACCACCCCATTCTTCCCCATCATCTCTGCAAAAATCAAATTTATAAATTAACAAAATCTATACTTTATTTTTCTTGAATTCTGCTATTGCAGGTGCCAGCCTCTCTGCTATACCCCAGCGACATTCTTTGGTCAGAAGATATTGCAAAACTAAGAACTCATATGGGCTATCTTGAAATTGACTTATACTGGAACAGGTGGTTGTGCTAACATTCTCATATGAGTGGTAAAGACGATGCAAGAACTTGTTTCCCGTACTTCTGTGTGACCACCAGATCTTGCTTATATCCTGGAAATAAGTCTCCTTATGAGTTTTAACAGTCAATGTAAATCTATTCCAAAATGGATTTATAATCCATTAATGCATCCAAAATACAACCATTCCAAGATTTATTTACGTCTCAAACCAGAATATAGCTGTATCCCAAGAATTTGGTAAATCAAAGGTGATAGTAAGATACTTTAATAACAAAGCAAAAATTGTATTTCAGTATGAATAAGTAGGGAATTATTAAACCTGTGGAGTTGATTTAAAACTTGTTAAAAATAGCTCTCCAATCCTCTACATACCCTACGGAGTACCATGTGCGATTATTCAAATCTATTACATCTCATCAGAGATATGCAAATCCATCCCTCCATGTCTTCCCAGCCTTTTCTGTGCCCAGCTTCAACCTATGCCTTCTGCCTATGCAGTTCCTTCTACTGCCAGGTAATTCAGTGCCTCATATGTCATACTCCTCATATTGCCCAGCCTGTCTAGCTTTTTCTGCCATCACTGCCATGATGGAGAGATGAAAAGAGGGAAAGGATGTTCTAAGAGAAGACCTTTTTCAGCACAGCAATCTCTTAACCTTGCCTCTCTTGCAAACTGCCAATGTTAAGCAGAGAGAAGCTTAATTCACAACCCCAAAGTTCCTGTTTGTCACTATTTGGACACAGACTGTCGCTGTTATGGCAGCTCTTAGTTTGAGTGCATGTCTTTTCCAGCCTCAGTGGAACAGTCTTTGTGTGCAACAGCTAGTACAGTCTGCAGAGAACATTTTATACAAACTAATTTATGAGCTCCAGCACATCTACATTTCAGCTTTGTTTACTCAGCTTTCTGGTCTCTCCTTGTATAGCTCCACTATCTTTCCGACTTAATGAAACCATTTCAAAATCCTCTAGTTACATTGAGTTTTCCTTGAACAAAAGAAGAGAACTAAGCAATGCCTTTTATGCCATGTGAGATACATTATCCTTGAGCGTACTACTTTCTTTTTGTCTGCTCTAATTTCCTTTTCCTATCTCCATCCAGATTAGAAAAGAAAATGACATTTAGGGAGATAAGTACTTCCCTGATGTAATACATTTACTGGGTTGCAGTTATGACAATTAGCAAAACACACAGGATTATCTAAAAACTCAGTTAAGTCAGTGAGATGCATTCTGTTTAAACGCAAAAAGCTTCAGGGCAGACTCATAAACATTATCAGTCTGCAACTTACTTTCCCTCCACCTCCGACGATCATTACTTTATCACAGTTATATTAATACAGGGCATTCAGCATTTGTCAACTGACTCCTGGGAAAGTACTAATTGAGACAATCTATTTATATAAGCAAGTATACAATATCTATCTCTAAAACGAAAAATAACCCAACAAAACCAAACAAAAGCATCAGAAAACAAAACAAAATACAGTTTCTTCAATATCTTTATACAAACTGCTTCAGAAATAGGCTCAATCCCTCCTCAGCAGTCTAGAGTTTACTTCATTGGTTTCAGTTGAGCAATTTCCAAATAAGCCAAATTTTCTTTCCCTTGATTACTATATTTTTGAAATCTGTTGTTAAAACTGTGTTTATAACCTATGGTCCTTATTCCTTTTGGACTTTCAGAGACAACATGTAGATATAATCACAGCAGTAAACATGATTTCTCAGCCTACTGAGGGATGTACTTTTGAAAAGAAGGCAAGAAATTTTCTTCAACCAGGATAATCTCTCATATGCATTTAGGTATGTTTGTACATATATTTGCATATATATTCATATATATATAAAAAACCATGTATTTATTATTTTGAATTTGTGTCTGATATTTTGACATCTGAAGGAGTTGTAGCATACATTCACCTAAACACAGTCGTATTTTCAAATTACATTATTTTGCTTTTAAGCTCATTATTTATTATCTGAAAAGAGAGACTTCAAAGATGGCATGAAATTTCCTGTAAGCAAAAAACCCAGCTCCAAACAGACCACTACACTTATAAAGAAAAAAATTCACATTTTCAGTTCCAAAAAACAAGTGATAACAATATAAACAAAAATATCTGGAAAATATTTTTGTGACCCTCACTCTGGTGTCTCTGGCAGTGGCAGCCCCTAGAAACAGAAGGCCTGGAGTCTGCAGAATGGGAGATCTCCCAGCACTGGAAGAGGTGCTGGCTGTAACCTCGTGCTTATTCATAAAGTTTTCTAAAGACATGACACAGAGAAAAAGGGCATTCTGCGAGTTACTTGTCCACTTACGTTGCAAGGCTACATTTTAGAAATGATCAATTTCTTTTGCACTGCTTTTTGCACAGGGTTAGGTCAGAGAGTATTTTGCTCTATAATCCTTGTCTATTATTTTTGTCTTATCTGTTAATATTAATCAGAAGTTTTCAGCAGGTTTGAGGATTTTCTGTTGAGGCCATGATTCAAGAACTTTAACATGCACTTCATATGCAGTCCATGGGCACCTTTCTGGAAGGAAGGGGCTAAAGCTGAGACTTGAGAAGGAGTCGAATCACGGATTTGAACTGATAATTCCATCCTGTCACGTTCAGGGTTTTTGTACAGAAGGATTTTGAAACACACACTGAGCAATTGCGTATCCTGGTAGAGAGGATTAATCTTCCCAATTCACCACTTGCATCCATGTGAGCACATGCTGTAAACAGGCTCTGAGCCTGCCCAATAAAACAAATTACAGTAACCCCACCAGTTGGAAAGCAGTAAGTTTTAACCTTCTAGTTATTTAACTGCTCTATAAAATCAAACTGCTTTTGAAATTGTCTACCCAAATCAGTGAGAGGGTTCAATAGACAGTGCTAACATGACCCTCCTACCTCTAGTCTGCATCATAATCCAGTACATGGATTTAGGGATCATGGACAAAAAAAGGAAATGTCAGCAGAAGAGAGGCATATGGTCATCAGGAGAAATGATACTTTGAACTTTCTTTATCCAAAGAACAGCCTAACTTATGGTGAAGCACAGAGACCCAAGTCAGCTTTTAGCTAAATCTTGATTTAAAGCTCATAAAAATAAAAGATAGCAGACTCAGTATGGCCATAAAATTGTGAGAAAAGTTCAAGAGAAGAGTGACTGGTCTGATGCCTTATGAACATCCTACTGCAAAACAAATACCAATATCTCCTACTAAAAATGGATGTATAAAAAGTAGCACAATGAAATACCTTTTAAAAACTAAAAAAAAAGCATCCAGCCAACAGCCATTCATACCAGGTGCAGCTGGAAGCCCAGGGTGCCTGTGTGGAAACACTAATCGCATCTGTTAGCAGTGACAGTCATCATGTTGTAGCAATGTAACAAGTAATAGGAAAATTTCATATGGATTTATTTACGTATCAATGTGGTTCTAGGAGAACAAGTCTTTCCTCAGTGAATTATGCTTTTAATACATCATGTTGCTACTGAAAGAAGCTATTAGCCAACATCACTGTGAATGCCATCAGAGCTAAGTATAAGCACTGTCAGTAAGCTGCAGTCTTGTTGAAGTCTCTTTAAATTCTAGAAAAAGATTTCAGATGGTTTAGATCACATTGCACAC